>NIVC01002491.1:194653-214847 GCA_002269645.1 Macrostomum lignano | reverse complement strand
CTGGCTTATTAATATTGGTAGCCTCTGGCTTATTAATATTGGTAGCCTCTGGCTTATTAATATTGGTAGCCTCTGGCTTATTAATATTGGTAGCCTCTGGCTTATTAATATTGGTAGCCTCTGGCTTATTAAATCAGTAGGCATGTCTGATCCGTCAGAAAATCCAGTTCGGAATTGAAACGTCCAAGAAGAGCGAGTTCGCAGGGAGTCACATTTCAAGAGACTCATTTCTAGCCGTGTTGACTCGCCCAGTCCCGTTGGGGTCATTGTTGCACACCGTCCTCAGCACCGTGTTGGCGTCGGCGACTCTGACGCGTCGGTCTTTGAGGATGGTCAGCACCTGGAATTCGATTTAGTCGGATGTCCGATGGGGCTGCGAAGCACCTGAGATTCGCAATATCTCGTAAGCTAAGCCTCCAGCCTAGACCTCATCAGAAAAGTAATACAAATTTAGGTAAGTAGCGCTGGTAACTCGAAAAAAAAATTGCTAACTTGCACTAATTACCAAAACTTGCAGTCCGCTCTAGAGCCCACACCCCAGCCCACAGCCCACACCAAAGACCACACCCAGCAACCCCAGCCCACACTCCAGCCCACACTCTAGCCCACACTCCAGCCCACACTCCAACCCACACTCCAGCCCACACTCCAACCCACACTCAAGCCCACACCCGAACCCACACTCAAGCGCACACCCCAACCCACACTCCAGCCCACACTCCAGCACACATCCCATACTCCAGCACACATCCCACACTCCAACACACATCCCACACCCCAGCCCACATCCACACTCCAGCACACATCCTAACCCACACCCAACCCACACTCCAGCCCATACCCCACCTCACACCCTGACCACCGACCTTCCTGCCAAACACCAGCAGCACGGTGGTGGCTGAGCAGATGTTGATGCAGCAGGTCAGCAGCACGAGTCGCAGGTCCACCGAGCCGATGGGCAGCGCAATCTCCAGCACCACGCCGATCAGCCCCATCACGGTGGTGTTGTACACGCAGATTCCGATCACCTTCGAGTCGTTCAGCGCTTCCACGTGAATTGTGCGAGTCTCCCAGGCAAAGAAGATTCCGAACAGAAGGAACACCGCCTTCATGCCGATGATGAGGGCCCTTCCACAGCACCTCGCTGCTGGACTGACACACGACCAGCTTGTGCAGAACCACAGCTCCGTCAGAGATCATGTCCTGCATTGGCATGGCACTGCATGTCAGTGGAATGTCAGTGCAATGTCAGAAATCACACTGCACACCCTGTTACCTGCACAGACAGTCTCTTGTGAGTGCAGAGTACAGAATCACTGCACACCCTGTTACCTGCTCAGACAGTCTCTTGTGAATGCAGAGTACAGAATCACTGCACACCCTGTTACCTGCTCAGACAGTCTCTTGTGAATGCAGAGTACAGAATCACTGCACACCCTGTTACCTGCACAGACAGTCTCTTGTGAGTGCAGAGTACAGAATCACTGCACACCCTGTTACCTGCTCAGACAGTCTCTTGTGAGTGCAGAGTACAGAATCACTGCACACCCTGTTACCTGCTCAGACAGTCTCTTGTGAGTGCAGAGTACAGAATCACTGCACACCCTGTTACCTGCTCAGACAGTCTCTTGTGAATGCAGAGTACAGAATCACTTGCCAGATCCTGTCACCAGCTCAGACAGTCTCTTGTGAATGCAGAGTACAGAATCACTGCACACCCTGTCACCTGCACAGACAGTCTCTTGTGAATGCAGAGTACAGAATCACAGCACACCCTGTTACCTGCTCAGACAGTCTCTTGTGAATGCAGAGTACAGAATCACACTGCACACTGTTACCTGCTCAGACAGTCTTTTGTGAATGCAGAGTACAGAATCACACTGCACACCCTGTTACTGCTCAGACAGTCTCTTGTGAATGCAGAGTACAGAATCACTGCACACCCTGTTACCTGCTCAGACAGTCTCTTGACAGCCAAGGCTGTGAATCCAGGAGTCCGAGAGCCAACAGCAGTCCAGCATCCATCAGCAGAATAGCGGCAATCACCATGCAGAGGTGCCAGTCCTTGATGGTCTGAAATCCGGTAATGCGTGACCAGGCTGGCTCAAGGTCATTCAGGGGACTGACTATACACGAGCACTGCAGTGCAGATGGACTCACAGTCAGCCTCATCTTGTTGGTGAAGATTCTGTGGACTCGCCACGTCTTGGCCAGAATTCCACCGAAGGCGCACGAGTAGCCAGTGATGAGGCAGAGCAGCTGGGACCAGCACAGTCCGAGCTGGCTTCCCATGTACGCGTTGAAGGTCATGATGAAGCAGGACGCGTGGCACAGGAGGCAGCCCAGTCCGATGATGGTGTTCACGATGGGGCTGCTGAGCCGGATGTAGGGCACCTTGCGGAACCACAGGTTCACCGCCATGGCGGTCAGGGTGAGGCAGGCGCCGCAGGCAGACATGCCGCCAGAGACCACGGCGCTGACGAGGCTGGCGTGGACGAGCTTTGAGAGGATTCTGGGAGAGTCGACTGGAGCTGAGCCGCCTGCGGGACGGGGTGGGAGATGCGCTGATGGGGCTCGGGAGACTGGGCTGATCTGGATTCGGGAGACTGGGCTGATGGGGACTCGGGATACTGGGCTGATGGTGGTTTCGGAGACTGCACTGATGGGGACTCGGGAGACTACACTGATGGGGACTCGGGAGACTGGGCTGATGGGGTCTCGGGAGACTGGGCTGATGGGTAACTCGGGAGACTGGGCTGATGGGGACTCGGGAGACTGAGCTGATGGGGTCTCGGGAGACTGGGCTGATGGGTAACTCGGGAGGCTGGGCTGATGAGGTCTCGGGAGACTGAGCTGATGAGGGACTCTCGAGACTGGGCTGATTGGGACTCGGGAGACTGGGCTGATTGGGACTCGGGAGACTGGGCTGATTGGGACTCGGGAGACTGGGCTGATTGGGACTCGGGAGACTGGGCTGATGGGGACTCGGGAGACTGAGCTGATGAGTGACTCTGGAGACTGGGCTGATGGGGGGGGGAAATTCGAAAGGGTTAGGGTTAGGGATGGAGTGTTGATGGCCTAGCATTTGAATGGCGTACCCTCGAACCACAGTGGTTTGATCCAGCGACTGTCCCCCGTCTTCGGTTGATAAGTTGCAACCAAATCTCTCTTGAGACCTAGGGTAGGATGACACTCGTTGGCAATGTTCGTGCGTATAATTTAAATTTTTAGAATAAGACTTAATCCCATGTCTTACCTCGGATTTGGTAAATAATAACGGTAGGTTCTCTGTCGCCCTTCGAATCAAAATTGACGGGACCCTGCAGTTGTTGCTTTATTCGTTGTTATGCATGTTTGTGATGCGGTAAAAAGCTATAGTGATTTGCAAAGGAATAACAAAATACTCTTGTACACTATTGCAGTCTTGTACACTGTTGCAGTCTTGTACACTGTACTAGTCTTGTACACTGTACTAGTCTTGTACACTGTACTAGTCTTGTACACTGTACTAGTCTTGTACACTGTACCAGTCTTGTACACTGTACTAGTCTTGTACACTGTACTAGTCTTGTATACTGTACTAGTCTTGTAAACTATAGAAGTCTTGTACATTATAGCCTTCTTGTATACAACAGCAGTCTTGTACACTATAGCAGTCTTGTACACTTTATACACTTGAGAATTCTGGTACAACCTGATGAAATTGTACCCCTGTTTAAAATGCGATTCATCATCATTCCAAGGAACGAATATTCTTGTTCTTTTCCTTAGGTATCCTTTAATTTCTACTCTTAGTAGTGGACTGGCGCAGAGAAGCATTTATCTTTATATTGTAGCGCCTTGTTTCCGACTGTCCTTGCGTAATATAGCTTTTTGCAGCCCATTTGGGCTTACGCGCATCGAATTCAATCCAAGATATGTTTGTCAAAGTAATGGAGCTTTTGTCTATGGCAGCAAGGCTGGCACAGCGGCATTTAATTTGGCCAACAAGCATCAATTTGGTCCATTTAGTTCATTTGTAGCTCAGTCCCAGAATTGTGGACCATATGCTAGGCTGTTGAACGAATGTCATTGGCTTGTGATCGAAGCACTCGACGGAGGTGAACACCCAAAGGACATTGCAAGGTTGCTGAATGTAAAAGAAAAGGTGGTTTACAGCATCCAGCAGCGCGTTGAAACTCTGCTGGCAGAGATTGCCTGCGAAAGGGTGGCAATCGCCAAGGAAAGTTGCTCGAGAGCCTCAGGTCCAACTGCTGCTCGATGCAGTGGAGACGAACCCTTTGTTGACGTTGCCGAAATGCAGCAGAAGTTGAGGGAACAGCTCCAGTTGGTTATCAGATTTTGACTATCAGCAGAGCTCTGGAAAAGCAACTAAAAATTGCTGGTAGAGACGCTGACATTCCAGTGGTGCGCAATAACCTGCAGACGGTTGAGAGAAGGCAAGAGTTTGTCCAATGGCTCACGAGTGTTTGGACCAAATGGATGCTTGTTGGACCAAATTAAATGCCGCTGCGCCAGCCTTGCTACCATAGACAAAAGCTCTGTTACATTGGCAAACATATCTTGGATTAAATAAAATGCGCGTAGGCCCAAATGGGCTGCAAAATACTATATATAATAACTTTCTTTTGATTGCCCACAAGCTAGGTTGTCTATGACCCAAACTCCAACTTTCGGTTTCAGCCCCAAACCAACTGTACTTTATTTTTATTAAATAGACGCGATCGCCCCCCAGTCAAGGTTTAACCTTTCGCTCAACTTAATCAATCATCTTCATCTTTTGGTAGCCAGCGCTACAATATTTAACTTCTCGAATAGCGGCGTGCTTTCTGACGTCTGAGCATGAGACGCAGGCGTATTTCAATTAACTTCGCATTAACGCCTCCGCTTCCGCCCCTGCTAACTGACTACTGAGGGCAATTTCAAACACATTTCGCCTGGGCCTGGTGGGCGGATGCGGGCTGCCCACCGATGGCCATCCGCTTGTCGTCGAGCGGATTCACCAGATGTGTGGTGCTGTTTTCCGTTAAAATATGATAACACAGAATTCTGGTTGATTATTGACTACGAAGCATGCCGTAGGTGGACTTTTTGTTTAAATCCTGCTCGCTTTTTCGGATTTTCGGATCTCGCAATGAGATTTCAGTCTGCTAGCATGGAACCGGGAGACAAGCAACTCACCGAAAGTCCATGAAAGTCCAGGCTGCGAACGTTCTCGAAGATTTTCTCTTTGAAACTCGAGCAGTCGAGGTCGGCAGGCTCGGCAGTGTAATTCTCGCCCTGCTCCAGGGTGGCGTTGATGGCCAGGGCGGCCGCCGTCACCGCGTCGAAACGCGTGTCGAAGCCGTTGATGCCGGATCTCAGGGGGTTTGCGGTCCAGCTGCCGAACTGGCTGAGGAAGTCCTCGTAGGTCTCGTCTCTTGTCTGAAATTGTGCGGCCTACCCTCTGAAGAACTCGCTTCAGAGATGTCACGACAGTCAGAGATGTCCCGATATATCTTGACATCGTGACATCTCTGACATCGTGACAACTTGACATCGTGACATCTCTGACATCGTGACATCTTGACATCGTGACGTCTTGACATCGTGACGTCTTGACATCGTTGACGTCTTGACATCGGGACATCTTGGTATCTGCCATCGGGACATCTTAATATCCTAGAATATTTACATCCTAAAAACATCTTGACAAATGGCATTCTGGCTTAAAAACATCCTGACTTAAAGACATCCTGACATAATAGCATCCTTACATATCAACATCCTGGCACATTAGCACCCTTACATCTTAAACATAATGACATATTAGCATCTTGACTTTGTAGCATGACATCCTGACGTCCTGGCGTCCGATATTACAATACCGATATGAAATTACCGATATATTTGCAGCCTAGCGGACATACTGATATTCTGACATTTTGACAAAATATCGGCACTATGCTTGACTCTCAAACATTCCTGGTTCTCAGCACCATGACGTCCTGACAGTATGACAACTTAAAGCTTTGAAATTTCGACATGTCGAAGTTCTGACATTCAGACATCGCAATTCTTACTCGACCCGTCAGTCCAGCGGGGTTCCTCCTCCCCGGATCCTCCTGGTCATTGTCCAGCACTATGGAACCCTCCATGGCCACGGCTCGCTCGGAATCAGAGCAGCTTCCATTATGATTGAGCTGCGTGGTTGCCGGAAGCCCCATCTGAATCCACTGGTACTTGGGTCCGTACGCTCCCAGCCGCTTGATCTGTGTTTGTTAGCGCTTTTTTTAGACTCCGTGTTAAACCGTTACTGATCTCAAGATTCGGAGGTGGGTGGATTCGGGTCTGGGAGATTGAGGTCTGAGAGATTCGAGTGTGGGAGATTCGGGGGTGGGAGATTCGGGTGTGGGAGATTCAGGTGTGGGAGATTCGGGTGTGGAAGATTCGGGTGTGGGAGATTCGGGTGTGGAAGATTCGGGTCTGGGAGATTCGGGTGTGGAAGATTCGGGTGTGGGAGATTCGGGTGTGGAAGATTCGGGTCTGGGAGATTCGGGTGTGGAAGATTCGGGTCTGGGAGATTCGGGTCTGGGAGATTCGGGTCTGGGAGATTCGGGTCTGGGAGATTCGGGTGTGGGTGGATTCGTGTATTGGGAGATTCGTGTATTGGGAGATTCGGGTGTGGAAGATTCGGGTGTGGGAGATTCGGGTGTGGAAGATTCGGGTCTGGGAGATTCGGGTCTGGGAGATTCGGGTGTGGGAGATTCGGGTGTGGGAGATTCGGGTGTGGGAAATTCGGGTGTGGAAGATTCGGGTGTGGGAGATTCGGGTGTGGAAGATTCGGGTCTGGGAGATTCGGGTCTGGGAGATTCGGGTCTGGGAGATTCGGGTCTGGGAGATTCGGGTGTGGGTGGATTCGTGTATTGGGAGATTCGTGTATTGGGAGATTAGGGTGTGGAAGATTCGGGTGTGGGAGATTCGGGTGTGGAAGATTCGGGTCTGGGAGATTCGGGTGTGGGAGATTCGGTGTGGGAGATTCGGGTGTGGGAGATTCGGGTGTTGGAAATTCGGGTGTGGAAGATTCGGGTGTGGGAGATTCGGGTGTGGAAGATTCCGGTCTGGAGATTCGGGTGTGGGAGATTCGGGTGTGGGAGATTCGGGTGTGGGTGGATTCGGGTGTGGGTGGATTAGGGAGTGGGTGGATACGGGTGTGGTTGGATTTGGGTGTGGGTGGATTCGGGTGTGGTTGGATTTGGGTGTGGGTGGATTCGGGTGTGGTTGGATTTGGGTGTGGGTGGATTCGGGTGGTTGGATTTGGGTGTGGGTGGATTCGGGTGTGGTTGGATTTGGGTGTGGGTGGATTCGGGTGTGGTTGGATTCGGGTGTGGGTGGATTCGTGTGTGGGTGGATTCGGGTGTGGTTGGATTTGGGTGTGGGTGGATTCGGTGCCCTACCACGCAGTCCAGCCGCTTATCCGACTGTTCAGCGGCGATCGAGCGAACAGCGATGAAGATTCGAATGTCCTTTTGCTGCAAATCATAATAAGTAAACTCACTGCGATAGTTTTATAATTTAAATTGTTTATGTTAAAAATTATTGACGTGAGAAATTATCACTTACCAGAAGGCTTGTCAGGGCGGCAGTGGCGTCAGTAAAGTACATCCGTTTGGAATAGCTGATGTTGCGGGCCATGAAATCTGTCTCCAGCTCGCTGGCCACCTGGAAGAAATCGTTTAACAAAAAAACTTCTTTTATCGCGCACTGACTGCATAAGTGACATTTAGTGACACACAGTGACACACAGTGACTCACAGTCACACACAGTGACACCATCTGTTGCACAAGTGTGACACAGATGACGCACATATCTACTCACCGATTTGAATGCGGAGTAGTCTTGAACTAGAAAGCCGATCTTCTTCCAATTGAACTTGGTCACAATTGACACCAACGGTTTCACATAGACGTTAAAAGTAGTGGACATTCTCGTGTAGTACGGGTAGATCGACCGATCGCTTAGTTCCGGCGACAGATTCAGGCCAATCTGAAAATTATGGAATTAAATCATAACAAAGTCACACAGTTTAGCCACAGTCTCTCACCTGAGTCACACAGTTTAGCCACAGTCTCTCACCTGAGTCACACAGTTTAGCCACAGTCTCTCACCTGAGTCACACAGTTTAGCCACAGGCTCTCACCTGAGTCACAGTTTAGCCACAGGCTCTCACCTGAGTCACACAGTTTAGCCACAGTCTCTCTCCTGAGTCACACAGTTTAGCCTCAGTCTCTCACCTCAGTCACACAGTTTAGCCACAGTCTCTCTCCTGAGTCACACAGTTTAGCCACAGTCTCTCACCTGAGTCACACAGTTTAGTCACAGTCTCTCACCTGAGTCACACAGTTTAGTCACAGTCTCTCACCTGAGTCACACAGTTTAGCCACAGTCTACCACCTGAGTCACACAGTTTAGTCACAGTCTCTCACCTGAGTCACACAGTTTAGCCTCAGTCTCTAACCTGAGTCACACAGTTTAGCCTCAGTCTCTCACCTGAGTCACACAGTCTAGCCACATTCTCTCACCTGAGTCACACAGTTTAGCCTCAGTCTCTCACCTTAGTCCACAGTTAGCCACAGTCTCTCACCTGAGTCACACAGTTTAGCCACAGTCTCTCACCTGAGTCACACAGTTTAGCCTCAGTCTCTCACCTGAGTCACAGTTTAGCCTCAGTCTCTCACCTGAGTCACACAGTTTAGTCACAGTCTCTCACCTGAGTCACACAGTTTAGCCACAGTCTCTCACCTGAGTCACACAGTTTAGCCACAGTCTCTCACCTGAGTCACACAGTTTAGCCACAGTCTCTCACCTGAGTCACAGAGTTGAGTCACAGTCTCTCACCTGAGTCACACAGTTGAGTCACAGTCTCTCACCTGAGTCACACAGTTTAGTCACAGTCTCTCACCTGAGTCACACAGTTTAGCCACAGTCTCTCACCTGAGTCACACAGTCTAGCCACAGTCTCTCACCTGAGTCACACAGTTTAGCCTCAGTCTCTAACCTGAGTCACACAGTTTAGCCTCAGTCTCTCACCTTAGTCACACAGTCTAGCCACATTCTCTCACCTGAGTCACACAGTTTAGCCTCAGTCTCTCACCTTAGTCACACAGTCTAGCCACAGTCTCTCACCTGAGTCACACAGTTTAGCCACAGTCTCTCACCTGAGTCACACAGTTTAGCCACAGTCTCTCACCTGAGTCACAGTTTAGCCTCAGTCTCTCACCTGAGTCACACAGTCTAGCCTCAGTCTCTCACCTGAGTCACACAGTTTAGCCACAGTCTCTCACCTGAGTCACACAGTTTAGTCACAGTCTCTCACCTGAGTCACACAGTTTAGCCACAGTCTCTCACCTGAGTCACACAGTTGAGTCACAGTCTCTCACCTGAGTCACACAGTTTAGTCACAGTCTCTCACCTGAGTCACACAGTTGAGTCACAGTCTCTCACCTGAGTCACACAGTTTAGCCACAGTCTCTCACCTGAGTCACACAGTCTAGCCTCAGTCTCTCACCTGAGTCACACAGTTTAGCCACAGTCTCTCTCCTGAGTCACACAGTTTAGCCACAGTCTCTCACCTGAGTCACACAGTTTAGTCACAGTCTCTCACCTGAGTCACACAGTTTAGTCACAGTCTCTCACCTGAGTCACACAGTTTAGTCACAGTCTCCACCTGAGTCACACAGTTTAGTCACAGTCTCTCACCTGAGTCACACAGTTTAGCCTCAGTCTCTAACCTGAGTCACACAGTTTAGCCTCAGTCTCTCACCTTAGTCACACAGTCTAGCCACATTCTCTCACCTGAGTCACACAGTTTAGCCTCAGTCTCTCACCTTAGTCACACAGTCTAGCCACAGTCTCTCACCTGAGTCACACAGTTTAGCCACAGTCTCTCACCTGAGTCACAGTTTAGCCTCAGTCTCTCACCTGAGTCACACAGTCTAGCCTCAGTCTCTCACCTGAGTCACACAGTTTAGCCACAGTCTCTCACCTGAGTCACACAGTTTAGCCACAGTCTCTCACCTGAGTCACACAGTTTAGCCACAGTCTCTCACCTGAGTCACACAGTTGAGTCACAGTCTCTCACCTGAGTCACACAGTTTAGTCACAGTCTCTCACCTGAGTCACACAGTTGAGTCACAGTCTCTCACCTGAGTCACACAGTTTAGCCACAGTCTCTCACCTGAGTCACACAGTCTAGCCTCAGTCTCTCACCTGAGTCACACAGTTTAGTCACAGTCTCCACCTGAGTCACACAGTTTAGTCACAGTCTCTCACCTGAGTCACACAGTTTAGCCTCAGTCTCTAACCTGAGTCACACAGTTTAGCCTCAGTCTCTCACCTGAGTCACACAGTCTAGCCACATCTCTCACCTGAGTCACACAGTTTAGCCTCAGTCTCTCACCTTAGTCACACAGTCTAGCCACAGTCTCTCACCTGAGTCACACAGTTTAGCCACAGTCTCTCACCTGAGTCACACAGTTTAGCCACAGTCTCTCACCTGAGTCACACAGTTTAGCCACAGTCTCTCACCTGAGTCACACAGTTTAGTCACAGTCTCTCACCTGAGTCACACAGTTAGCACAGTCTCTCACCTGAGTCACACAGTTGAGTCACAGTCTCTCACCTGAGTCACACAGTTTAGTCACAGTCTCTCACCTGAGTCACACAGTTGAGTCACAGTCTCTCACCTGAGTCACACAGTTTAGCCACAGTCTCTCACCTGAGTCACACAGTTAGCCTCAGTCTCTCACCTGAGTCACACAGTTTAGCCACAGTCTCTCCTGAGTCACACAGTTTAGCCACAGTCTCTCACCTGAGTCACACAGTTTAGTCACAGTCTCTCACCTGAGTCACACAGTTTAGTCACAGTCTCTCACCTGAGTCACACAGTTTAGTCACAGTCTCCACCTGAGTCACACAGTTTAGTCACAGTCTCTCACCTGAGTCACACAGTTTAGCCTCAGTCTCTCACCTTAGTCACACAGTCTAGCCACAGTCTCTCACCTGAGTCACACAGTTTAGCCTCAGTCTCTCACCTGAGTCACACAGTTAGCCACAGTCTCTCACCTGAGTCACACAGTTTAGCCACAGTCTCTCACCTGAGTCACACAGTTTAGCCTCAGTCTCTCACCTGAGTCACACAGTTAGCCTCAGTCTCTCACCTGAGTCACACAGTTTAGCCACAGTCTCTCACCTGAGTCACACAGTTTAGCCACAGTCTCTCACCTGAGTCACACAGTTTAGCCACAGTCTCTCACCTGAGTCACACAGTTAGTCACAGTCTCTCACCTGAGTCACACAGTTTAGTCACAGTCTCTCACCTGAGTCACACAGTTAGTCACAGTCTCTCACCTGAGTCACACAGTTTAGCCACAGTCTCTCACCTGAGTCACACAGTTTAGCCTCAGTCTCTCACCTGAGTCACACAGTTTAGTCACAGTCTCTCACCTGAGTCACACAGTTTAGTCACAGTCTCTCACCTGAGTCACACAGTTTAGCCACAGTCTCTCACCTGAGTCACACAGTTTAGCCTCAGTCTCTCACCTGAGTCACACAGTTAGCCTCAGTCTCTCACCTGAGTCACACAGTTTAGCCTCAGTCTCTCACCTGAGTCACACAGTCTAGCCACAGTCTCTCACCTGAGTCACACAGTTTAGCCACAGTCTCTCACCTGAGTCACACAGTTTAGCCACAGTCTCTCACCTGAGTCACACAGTTTAGCCACAGTCTCTCACCTGAGTCACACAGTTTAGTCACAGTCTCTCACCTGAGTCACACAGTTAGCACAGTCTCTCACCTGAGTCACACAGTTGTCACAGTCTCTCACCTGAGTCACACAGTTTAGTCACAGTCTCTCACCTGAGTCACACAGTTTAGTCACAGTCTCTCACCTGAGTCACACAGTTTAGCCACAGTCTCTCACCTGAGTCACACAGTTTAGCCTCAGTCTCTCACCTGAGTCACACAGTTTAGCCACAGTCTCTCACCTGAGTCACACAGTTTAGCCACAGTCTCTCACCTGAGTCACACAGTTTAGTCACAGTCTCTCACCTGAGTCACACAGTTTAGTCACAGTCTCTCACCTGAGTCACACAGTTTAGTCACAGTCTCTCACCTGAGTCACACAGTTTAGTCACAGTCTCTCACCTGAGTCACACAGTTTAGCCTCAGTCTCTCACCTGAGTCACACAGTTAGCCACAGTCTCTCACCTGAGTCACACAGTTTAGCCTCAGTCTCTCACCTGAGTCACACAGTTAGCCACAGTCTCTCACCTGAGTCACACAGTTTAGCCACAGTCTCTCACCTGAGTCACACAGTTTAGCCACAGTCTCTCACCTGAGTCACACAGTTTAGCCACAGTCTCTCACCTGAGTCACACAGTTTAGCCACAGTCTCTCACCTGAGTCACACAGTTTAGTCACAGTCTCTCACCTGAGTCACACAGTTTAGTCCAGTCTCTCACCTGAGTCACACAGTTAGTCACAGTCTCTCACCTGAGTCACACAGTTTAGCCACAGTCTCTCACCTGAGTCACACAGTTAGCCTCAGTCTCTCACCTGAGTCACACAGTTTAGTCACAGTCTCTCACCTGAGTCACACAGTTTAGTCACAGTCTCTCACCTGAGTCACACAGTTTAGTCACAGTCTCTCACCTGAGTCACACAGTTTAGCCTCAGTCTCTCACCTGAGTCACACAGTTTAGCCTCAGTCTCTCACCTGAGTCACACAGTTAGCCACAGTCTCTCACCTGAGTCACACAGTTTAGCCTCAGTCTCTCACCTGAGTCACACAGTTAGCCTCAGTCTCTCACCTGAGTCACACAGTTTAGCCACAGTCTCTCACCTGAGTCACACAGTTTAGCCACAGTCTCTCACCTGAGTCACACAGTTTAGCCACAGTCTCTCACCTGAGTCACACAGTTTAGTCACAGTCTCTCACCTGAGTCACACAGTTTAGTCACAGTCTCTCACCTGAGTCACACAGTTTAGTCACAGTCTCTCACCTGAGTCACACAGTTTAGCCACAGTCTCTCACCTGAGTCACACAGTTAGCCTCAGTCTCTCACCTGAGTCACACAGTTTAGCCACAGTCTCTCTCCTGAGTCACACAGTTTAGCCACAGTCTCTCACCTGAGTCACACAGTTTAGTCACAGTCTCTCACCTGAGTCACACAGTTTAGTCACAGTCTCTCACCTGAGTCACACAGTTTAGTCACAGTCTCTCACCTGAGTCACACAGTTTAGTCACAGTCTCTCACCTGAGTCACACAGTTTAGCCTCAGTCTCTAACCTGAGTCACACAGTTTAGCCTCAGTCTCTCACCTGAGTCACACAGTTTAGTCACAGTCTCTCACCTGAGTCACACAGTTTAGCCTCAGTCTCTAACCTGAGTCACACAGTTTAGCCTCAGTCTCTCACCTGAGTCACACAGTTTAGCCACAGTCTCTCACCTGAGTCACACAGTTTAGCCACAGTCTCTCACCTGAGTCACACAGTTAGCCTCAGTCTCTCACCTGAGTCACACAGTTTAGCCACAGTCTCTCACCTGAGTCACACAGTTTAGCCACAGTCTCTCACCTGAGTCACACAGTTTAGCCACAGTCTCTCACCTGAGTCACACAGTTTAGTCACAGTCTCTCACCTGAGTCACACAGTTTAGTCACAGTCTCTCACCTGAGTCACACAGTTTAGTCACAGTCTCTCACCTGAGTCACACAGTTTAGTCACAGTCTCTCACCTGAGTCACACAGTTTAGTCACAGTCTCTCACCTGAGTCACACAGTTTAGCCACAGTCTCTCACCTGAGTCACACAGTTAGCCTCAGTCTCTCACCTGAGTCACACAGTTTAGTCACAGTCTCTCACCTGAGTCACACAGTTTAGCCACAGTCTCTCACCTGAGTCACACAGTTAGCCTCAGTCTCTCACCTGAGTCACACAGTTTAGCCTCAGTCTCTCACCTGAGTCACACAGTTAGCCACAGTCTCTCACCTGAGTCACACAGTTTAGCCTCAGTCTCTCACCTGAGTCACACAGTCTAGCCACAGTCTCTCACCTGAGTCACACAGTTTAGCCTCAGTCTCTCACCTGAGTCACACAGTTAGCCACAGTCTCTCACCTGAGTCACACAGTTTAGCCACAGTCTCTCACCTGAGTCACACAGTTTAGCCACAGTCTCTCACCTGAGTCACACAGTTTAGCCTCAGTCTCTCACCTGAGTCACACAGTTAGCCTCAGTCTCTCACCTGAGTCACACAGTTTAGTCACAGTCTCTCACCTGAGTCACACAGTTTAGTCCAGTCTCTCACCTGAGTCACACAGTTTAGTCACAGTCTCTCACCTGAGTCACACAGTTTAGCCACAGTCTCTCACCTGAGTCACACAGTCTAGCCTCAGTCTCTCACCTGAGTCACACAGTTTAGTCACAGTCTCTCACCTGAGTCACACAGTTTAGTCACAGTCTCTCACCTGAGTCACACAGTTTAGTCACAGTCTCTCACCTGAGTCACACAGTTTAGCCTCAGTCTCTCACCTGAGTCACACAGTTTAGCCTCAGTCTCTCACCTGAGTCACACAGTTAGCCACAGTCTCTCACCTGAGTCACACAGTTTAGCCTCAGTCTCTCACCTGAGTCACACAGTCTAGCCTCAGTCTCTCACCTGAGTCACACAGTTTAGCCACAGTCTCTCACCTGAGTCACACAGTTTAGCCACAGTCTCTCACCTGAGTCACACAGTTTAGCCACAGTCTCTCACCTGAGTCACACAGTTTAGTCACAGTCTCTCACCTGAGTCACACAGTTTAGTCACAGTCTCTCACCTGAGTCACACAGTTTAGTCACAGTCTCTCACCTGAGTCACACAGTTTAGCCACAGTCTCTCACCTGAGTCACACAGTTAGCCTCAGTCTCTCACCTGAGTCACACAGTTTAGCCACAGTCTCTCTCCTGAGTCACACAGTTTAGCCACAGTCTCTCACCTGAGTCACACAGTTTAGTCACAGTCTCTCACCTGAGTCACACAGTTTAGTCACAGTCTCTCACCTGAGTCACACAGTTTAGTCACAGTCTCTCACCTGAGTCACACAGTTTAGTCACAGTCTCTCACCTGAGTCACACAGTTTAGCCTCAGTCTCTAACCTGAGTCACACAGTTTAGCCTCAGTCTCTCACCTGAGTCACACAGTTTAGTCACAGTCTCTCACCTGAGTCACACAGTTTAGCCTCAGTCTCTCACCTGAGTCACACAGTTTAGCCTCAGTCTCTCACCTGAGTCACACAGTTTAGCCACAGTCTCTCACCTGAGTCACACAGTTTAGCCACAGTCTCTCACCTGAGTCACACAGTTTAGCCTCAGTCTCTCACCTGAGTCACACAGTTAGCCTCAGTCTCTCACCTGAGTCACACAGTTTAGCCACAGTCTCTCACCTGAGTCACACAGTTTAGCCACAGTCTCTCACCTGAGTCACACAGTTTAGTCACAGTCTCTCACCTGAGTCACACAGTTTAGTCACAGTCTCTCACCTGAGTCACACAGTTGAGTCACAGTCTCTCACCTGAGTCACACAGTTTAGTCACAGTCTCTCACCTGAGTCACACAGTTTAGTCACAGTCTCTCACCTGAGTCACACAGTTTAGCCACAGTCTCTCACCTGAGTCACACAGTTAGCCTCAGTCTCTCACCTGAGTCACACAGTTTAGTCACAGTCTCCACCTGAGTCACACAGTTTAGTCACAGTCTCTCACCTGAGTCACACAGTTTAGCCTCAGTCTCTCACCTGAGTCACACAGTTTAGCCTCAGTCTCTCACCTGAGTCACACAGTCTAGCCACAGTCTCTCACCTGAGTC
The DNA here is from genome assembly GCA_002269645.1 of Macrostomum lignano. NCBI lineage: Eukaryota > Metazoa > Platyhelminthes > Macrostomidae > Macrostomum > Macrostomum lignano. The sequence goes on along the minus strand of NIVC01002491.1, from coordinate 198,964 downwards.
ACACAGTTTAGCCTCAGTCTCTCACCTGAGTCACACAGTCTAGCCACATCTCTCACCTGAGTCACACAGTTTAGCCTCAGTCTCTCACCTTAGTCACACAGTTAGCCACAGTCTCTAACCTGAGTCACACAGTTTAGCCACAGTCTCTCACCTGAGTCACACAGTTTAGCCACAGTCTCTCACCTGAGTCACAGTTTAGCCTCAGTCTCTCACCTGAGTCACACAGTCTAGCCTCAGTCTCTCACCTGAGTCACACAGTTTAGCCACAGTCTCTCACCTGAGTCACACAGTTTAGCCACAGTCTCTCACCTGAGTCACACAGTTGAGTCACAGTCTCTCACCTGAGTCACACAGTTTAGTCACAGTCTCTCACCTGAGTCACACAGTTGAGTCACAGTCTCTCACCTGAGTCACACAGTTTAGCCACAGTCTCTCACCTGAGTCACACAGTCTAGCCTCAGTCTCTCACCTGAGTCACACAGTTTAGTCACAGTCTCCCACCTGAGTCACACAGTTTAGTCACAGTCTCTCACCTGAGTCACACAGTTAGCCACAGTCTCTCACCTGAGTCACACAGTTTAGCCACAGTCTCTCACCTGAGTCACACAGTTTAGCCACAGTCTCTCACCTGAGTCACAGTTTAGCCTCAGTCTCTCACCTGAGTCACACAGTCTAGCCTCAGTCTCTCACCTGAGTCACACAGTTTAGCCTCAGTCTCTCACCTTAGTCACACAGTCTAGCCACAGTCTCTCACCTGAGTCACACAGTTTAGCCACAGTCTCTCACCTGAGTCACACAGTTTAGCCACAGTCTCTCACCTGAGTCACACAGTTTAGCCACAGTCTCTCACCTGAGTCACACAGTTTAGTCACAGTCTCTCACCTGAGTCACACAGTTAGCACAGTCTCTCACCTGAGTCACACAGTTTAGTCACAGTCTCTCACCTGAGTCACACAGTTTAGTCACAGTCTCTCACCTGAGTCACACAGTTGAGTCACAGTCTCTCACCTGAGTCACACAGTTTAGCCACAGTCTCTCACCTGAGTCACACAGTTAGCCTCAGTCTCTCACCTCAGTCACACAGTTTAGCCACAGTCTCTCACCTGAGTCACACAGTTTAGCCACAGTCTCTCACCTGAGTCACACAGTTTAGTCACAGTCTCTCACCTGAGTCACACAGTTTAGTCACAGTCTCTCACCTGAGTCACACAGTTTAGTCACAGTCTCTCACCTGAGTCACACAGTTTAGTCACAGTCTCTCACCTGAGTCACACAGTTTAGCCTCAGTCTCTCACCTTAGTCACACAGTCTAGCCACAGTCTCTCACCTGAGTCACACAGTTTAGCCTCAGTCTCTCACCTGAGTCACACAGTTAGCCACAGTCTCTCACCTGAGTCACACAGTTTAGCCACAGTCTCTCACCTGAGTCACAGTTTAGCCTCAGTCTCTCACCTGAGTCACACAGTTTAGCCTCAGTCTCTCACCTGAGTCACACAGTTTAGCCACAGTCTCTCACCTGAGTCACACAGTTTAGCCTCAGTCTCTCACCTGAGTCACACAGTTTAGCCACAGTCTCTCACCTGAGTCACACAGTTTAGCCACAGTCTCTCACCTGAGTCACACAGTTTAGCCACAGTCTCTCACCTGAGTCACACAGTTTAGTCACAGTCTCTCACCTGAGTCACACAGTTTAGTCACAGTCTCTCACCTGAGTCACACAGTTGAGTCACAGTCTCTCACCTGAGTCACACAGTTTAGCCACAGTCTCTCACCTGAGTCACACAGTCTAGCCTCAGTCTCTCACCTGAGTCACACAGTTTAGCCACAGTCTCTCTCCTGAGTCACACAGTTTAGCCACAGTCTCTCACCTGAGTCACACAGTTTAGTCACAGTCTCTCACCTGAGTCACACAGTTTAGTCACAGTCTCTCACCTGAGTCACACAGTTTAGCCACAGTCTCTCACCTGAGTCACAGTTTAGCCTCAGTCTCTCACCTGAGTCACACAGTCTAGCCTCAGTCTCTCACCTGAGTCACACAGTTTAGTCACAGTCTCTCACCTGAGTCACACAGTTTAGTCGCAGTCTCTCACCTGAGTCACACAGTTTAGTCACAGTCTCTCACCTGAGTCACACAGTTTAGCCACAGTCTCTCACCTGAGTCACACAGTCTAGCCTCAGTCTCTCACCTGAGTCACACAGTTTAGTCACAGTCTCTCACCTGAGTCACACAGTTTAGTCACAGTCTCTCACCTGAGTCACACAGTTTAGCCACAGTCTCTCACCTGAGTCACACAGTCTAGCCTCAGTCTCTCACCTCAGTCACACAGTTTAGCCACAGTCTCTCTCCTGAGTCACACAGTTTAGCCACAGTCTCTCACCTGAGTCACACAGTTTAGTCACAGTCTCTCACCTGAGTCACACAGTTTAGTCACAGTCTCTCACCTGAGTCACACAGTTTAGTCACAGTCTCTCACCTGAGTCACACAGTTTAGTCACAGTCTCTCACCTGAGTCACACAGTTTAGCCTCAGTCTCTAACCTGAGTCACACAGTTTAGCCTCAGTCTCTCACCTTAGTCACACAGTCTAGCCACATTCTCTCACCTGAGTCACACAGTTTAGCCTCAGTCTCTCACCTTAGTCACACAGTCTAGCCACAGTCTCTCACCTGAGTCACACAGTTTAGCCACAGTCTCTCACCTGAGTCACACAGTTTAGCCACAGTCTCTCACCTGAGTCACAGTTTAGCCTCAGTCTCTCACCTGAGTCACACAGTCTAGCCTCAGTCTCTCACCTGAGTCACACAGTTTAGCCACAGTCTCTCACCTGAGTCACACAGTTTAGCCACAGTCTCTCACCTGAGTCACACAGTTTAGCCACAGTCTCTCACCTGAGTCACACAGTTGAGTCACAGTCTCTCACCTGAGTCACACAGTTTAGCCTCAGTCTCTAACCTGAGTCACACAGTTTAGCCTCAGTCTCTCACCTTAGTCACACAGTCTAGCCACATTCTCTCACCTGAGTCACACAGTTTAGCCTCAGTCTCTCACCTTAGTCACACAGTCTAGCCACAGTCTCTCACCTGAGTCACACAGTTTAGCCACAGTCTCTCACCTGAGTCACACAGTTTAGCCACAGTCTCTCACCTGAGTCACAGTTTAGCCTCAGTCTCTCACCTGAGTCACACAGTTTAGCCACAGTCTCTCACCTGAGTCACACAGTTTAGCCACAGTCTCTCACCTGAGTCACACAGTTTAGCCACAGTCTCTCACCTGAGTCACACAGTTTAGCCACAGTCTCTCACCTGAGTCACAGTTTAGCCTTAGTCTCTCACCTGAGTCACACAGTCTAGCCTCAGTCTCTCACCTGAGTCACACAGTTTAGCCACAGTCTCTCACCTGAGTCACACAGTTTAGCCACAGTCTCTCACCTGAGTCACACAGTCTAGCCTCAGTCTCTCACCTGAGTCACACAGTTTAGTCACAGTCTCTCACCTGAGTCACACAGTTTAGTCACAGTCTCTCACCTGAGTCACACAGTTTAGCCACAGTATCTCACCTCAGTCACACAGTTTAGTCACAGTCTCTCACCTGAGTCACACAGTAGTAGCGGGCCAGCTCAGCAATGACCTGAGACTGCTGCGAGAAGCTGGCGCCCAGCATCAGCGCCTTGTTGCTGCCACTGAGGTAGCCGTCAACAAATGCCTTCAGAGCGGCGCCAACGTCTTCCTGCTGTTAATTGTGTATTTGAGTTGCGTTGCATTTACTTAATTGTGGCGACAAAATCTCCACTGATTGTAAAATTTCCATGGCGAAAAGCAATCAGTCTTAAAGGTTTAAATTAATCAAATTCACTCTTGAAGCGTTTGAAGCTCTCAGCATAGCAACTGAGAGTTGTTGACTTCTGCTGAGAACAATATCGCTGTTTCTTTATATACGGGAGTTCGTGTCCACCTTTCGCTTTAGAATTCGAACAATGGACCAGCATGTAGAGGTTATAAATAAACTTTGTATTAAAATTTTCCTGACAGACAACAATATTGCTACTGATTTGTTAAATTCCTGGGGGATTTAAGCAATTTCAATTTTTGATGCTCATCTGCATTCGATTTCTAGCACCTGTGCGATTTTACCTATTAGACAACAAGAGCTTTGAAAAGCAAAACACGGTTTTTCTAGCTGGCTATACCCTAAATAACTGGCTAACTAACTAACTAACTAACTAACTAACTAACTAACTAACTAACTAACTAGCTAACTAACTAACTAACTAACTAACTAACTAACTAACTAACGAACTAACTAACTAACTAA
>NIVC01002491.1:182153-192153 GCA_002269645.1 Macrostomum lignano | reverse complement strand
CTCAAAATGACTTGATAAGTGCTTCAATTCATGTCTTCGATTCGATGAAAGCCAGCCTAGATGTGAACAGACTGAACCTGGATTCGAATTTTATTAGTGTAAGTTTTTTAGAAAGATTTTTTTAAAGTGAAGAAAGACTCAACGTTAAAAGAAAAGAATCAAAGAAGCGTCATGTCAACCATAAAAAAGCGTCATGTCTGATACAATGCGGTAAATTTGGAATCCGCATTGAGACAGTTCTTCCCGGTTACGAGAACCAAACCCTGCACTGAACATACCAGGACTGGATGTTGTCTCACGATTTCGCGGGCAAGACGGCCTAAGGAATCGTCAGTGTGTTGCCCGCAGATTTTGTCTATGGCATAAGCGTAAACGTTTGTAATGCAAGAAGCTCTAGTCCGATGCCTCCACGTCTCTCTTTACTGCAGCTGTATGAACAGGCTTTAGGGGCTTTGGACATAGACGAATTCTCAGGGCAGCGGACACACAACAACATTCCGTGCCCGCTGTTTTAGTCTATGGCCAATCGTGAAACAACATAGTTCTGACTATGGATTTGAGGGCAGGAATGAGCGGAATCCTCGGCCCTCGGATTCGCTCATTCCTGCCCTCAAATCCATAGTCAGAACAATCAGTTGGCGCCGAAAATGCACATATAGCCTGCACGCGCTCAAAAAATTAAACGATGAAAAGTGCGCATAGATGAATCGACAAGTTAATTAATCGGTTTTCTCTTCTAGGCATTCCCCCTTCCTGACAAAAAGCAGCACACGCAAGCAAAAACGCATAACGAAGCAGAATCTCTTTGTTTGCAAAAAAGACTGCTGTTGAACAACTGCCATATTCGAATAATTCTTCTGTCGTCAAAGAGAAGCGTGACTGCAAAGCACTGAAAATAGCTGCGAGGAGCAAACAGCTCGCTCTCAGCGATGCAGTCACCACGAGAAACGATCGGACCGACCTGAAAAGCACTACGCCTCGAGGTTACTCATAACAGGATTAGAAAAATACACATGAAAAAGAAATGAAAAAGAAAACGACACAACTCGCAACAGTCGTACAGTCAGGCAAAGAAACACGTCTCACGCGTGACCGTCCTGTCCCGGGAAGACCGAAATCACTTGTCCTAGCAGACAGTGACTTCGCGGTGCGTCGGGCTTGACCACCAGCACTGCTTCATCGACGAGTACTTGCAGTTTTCTCTGTTGGTCGATCCACCTTGATCTGGGCTGCAGTCCAGGTAGCCACCCTCGCATCCATCGCCGCCACAAATTCGTCGTGAGTTCCTCCATCCACCGGTCACGAGTGCGGGAATGACATCTGCACGAGTGCGCGCTAGCGCAAGAGTTCACGATGTCCTTCACGCACGAGTGAACGTGAAGGAATCCCATTGTATCATTTTGGAGGGGTTTTTAGGGGTATAGCTTTGAATGTCTATGACCGAAGCCAACGTCTGAGCTAACTACTTAATGCTATATTTAGCAGTTGTAACATTATAAAAACTTAATATGAAAAAACAAGTTTGTAACATTATAAAAACCTAATATGAACAAAACAATCAACGGATTTAGTATAAATCGGTCCAAGCTGTACGCCGGATCAAGGCATGTTCGAAATATGCACGTGGAATTGGCAGTTGTTGAATGTGCCCGATATAGCTGTAGCCAACGTTTGCATCTCCATTCCAGCCCTCGTGGCTGTAGATGTTGCTGTCGCGCATCGGCCTGAGCACTGGTCTCCGGTAGCAACGCATCAGCCGGTACCTCTGAGCCGGGCGTCGGCACACGCACCTCGTCGTGCGGGCTCTCTATCCTTTGCGCTCTTTTCCTCGCCGATGGAACTGATCCTTACAGACAGCCCAGCCATCTCTCCGTCACGCTTTCTGCTGTTCCGAATGTACCTTTGTGCAGCTGTTTCAGTTTTGTGTCCCGTTACAGCGCTGATATCCCTCAGGGACACTCCAGCTGCACTCAATTCGGTTGCCAGGGTGACTCTTAGACAGTGGCCAGTATAAATCTTGCTCAAATTAGCCGCTTTGGAGATGCCACTCATCATGTTCCCAAGAGTGTTGACGCCTACAACCTGCTTAGCAAAATACCACGACTCTGCAAAGCCGCGTACTCGGGGACGTATGAACACAACGGAGCTCGACACTCCCTCTTTTCTCTTGGCCTCTTCGATCTTGCTCAGGTAAAGCTCAACACACTCGTAGGGGCATCCTTTTTCAAAGGTTTCGACAGTCACACTCTGCTTCCTATCTTCTGAGGTCCGCGCTTCTAAACTTCCTCGCACAGTCTTGGTTTCCATTGATGCCAGCCTGAATGCGCGTCGCCCATTGATGTTGCATCTCTCAATAGAATCCGTAGTTAGCTTACGGAACCATTCGCGTCCACGCAAGCCAAACTGCAAGGCTAATACATAGTAGACCTCCTGCTGCAAAATGGTCGGGCTACTTCGATCGAAGTAGCGGCGCAGCTTTTCTAGATCCTCTGTCTCCAAGGCGCAGAACTGTCTGACGGTGCCGCCTGATCTGATGCACATGGTGGCTGTAGCCTTCAATTGCATGTTGGCCTTTGCAAAGCGCGGATCCTCGATAATATTAACGTCACGGACACGCAGCAAATAGCGGAAAACACCAGCTCGAGCGGTAATCAACGAAGCAGGGGCATAGAAGCCACTGTCAATTTTACTAACAAAAGCATAGAAGATTCGCAAGCCAGTGACTAACTGTTCGATATCGGCTGTATTCAGATCGCAGGCGTAGTTCTTGCTTGAAAGCACCTCGTTGAACTTACGAAGTGCCCACTTTTCTTGCAACAGAGCTGACTTTGGCGTAGTGTCGAGTTGCATTACATCCATCTCCCTGAGCAAGTCTCGTTCCGGATCTTGACCAGCTAACAGCGCCTCGATTTCATTCACATCCAACTGAGCCAGATCGTCCAGCATGCCTTGCATAGTCGCCTCCCGCCGGATTCGCTCGCCAATCTCAGAAGACGACAAACGAACGACATATGCAGCAATCCAATAGGCTCGCCCGTTGATGCTTCGTAAATCATGATGACAGCTTTTTGGCCGCAAACTCGCTGACCTCGCTTGGCTTGGCTTAGCCCGTCTCTTCACTGCTCTAAACTGCCCAGATCTTTGGGCCATAGACATATTTGGAGCGTGCAACATTGAAGTATTGTTGCACGCTCAGACTACTTTATTGTCGCACGCTCCAAATGTCTATGGGTAATAGGCGCCCAAAATAATACAATGCCAGTAGAGAATGGCTATGAGTGCACCAAATGTATTTGACCGAGGGCGCTGCATCCACGCCCCTGGCATTAGTTAGTCTAGTGGTCAAGGACGACTTAAGTATTGGTTTTGACAATCAATATGAGAAAATGGACAATCAAAAATTCTACGTATATTTCCTGTATCTAAAAATCACAAAAATGCATGACACAGCTCCAATATTTGGTTTTATGAACCTATTTTATCATCTCTGTTACAAATATTTGCTACACAGTCGGGTAAGAATGATAAAATAGACTCATGAAGCTAAAGAGCCGAGCCGTGGCATTCTAATGTATTTCAAGCACAAGACACGCGAAAATATACGTAGAATAAAAAATTAACATAGAGTCCTAATTTTCTGAACGAAAAGCTTTATAAATATCGATAGAGCAATAAAAAAGGCGCAACATATCAAAAGATGAACACTGGATCTGCCTCCTACCAAACGCAATAACAATTTTTGTGCTGAAAAAATGAAAACTTCCTGTCTCCGTAGTGTATTTTTTTCGGGAAAAAGTGCCTTCAAAACTTTTCTAAGAAACGAGGTTTCCCGTCCTTCTACTTAAGTCGTCCTTGCTAGTGGTATAGTGGGGGGCTGGGGCCCTCGGTCAAATACATTTGGTGCACTCATAGCCATTCTCCACTACATCATTGTCGGATTATTCATCGTGCAGGAATGCACAAAACCGTGCAGGAATGCATTTCTGCACCTAATGCTTTTTCAGTGAGATTTTACCATAGACATCCATTCCTGCTAGTCCTCGTTATGCTTGGTGTAGCTACAGTATATGCAGCTGGGTAACTGCCTATGGCACCGAAGGCCATTCTAGGATACAGGCTCTCCGAATGGATGAGAAGTGGGAAGCCCAAAGGGAAATAAAGTAAAAAAGATGGCCAGAGCTGAGACTACGGAGCAGACCCACGTTGGTTGCCGTTAAAACTCCGCCTTTTCTTTGTTGACAAAAGACTGGGCAATCCTTCAACTTTTTGACAGGTTCATCAAAAGCAATAAATATGCCGACAGTCTGCTTGTCTTCAAGCTTATCGAATGGAATTCCACGCAAGTGGCTCCACTGCCTGGCCAAACGGGTCCAATCGACTGCTTTCAGATCACTTTTCACTCTTTCCGTTGTGTGCGCCGACACTCTCGCTCGATTGGACTCATCTAGACTCCGGATGCCGACCTCCACCGGTGCTGTTTGACAAGTGCTTAATTGGCCATTCAATCCTTTCACTTTCATCACCTGCTGTATCAGATCTCAAGTAGGTACGCGTACTCGCATCGTCAAGTATGGAGGTCACTGGCAGCTCCCGGTCGTCATCTGACAGAATCACTGGTACTGTTCTCAAGATCGGTGACGAACCCTGCGCCAACAACGTACAGGACTCCTGACCACCGGCTTCTGGGGCTTCTCGCTCGCGCTTGGTCGCCCCCCTGATTTTTAAACGCCATTGGAGTTTTGTGTGTCTCATGCAGCAAATGCCGGTTGTCTCGTCTTGCCACTTGTTCACACCACAGCTTATCCCACGCTTGTAGTTGTCCATTCCACAGCTCATTCCACGCTACCGCTTAAGTGATTTGTCCCCAGGTAGCTAAAGCACAGTCACTTCTGTTTTACAAATTCCCACCTGACTTGCAAATCCATTCTTAGAAACTTCAGCACACTCCATGCTACTCATTACACAAACTGCAGCCTTTGCCTTCATTATTATTCTCTCTTCTATTGTCACTCATGTTGACAACGCCGCTAAAGTGCGTGCGCACCGGCTCTCCACGGTCTTGTCATGCTTTCGGTTGCAAAGGGAAAATTTATTCCGATTTTATGTTATGGATATTCGCCACTCTGCTCCATTTCATTCTCTTTCTGCTGTCTATTTTCTTGGGCATGAGCTACCACTCACAGTCTCTGTCAACTTTAGGAGAATTGCTCTCGATTAGTCTGTGGCTTTCAGGGGGGGATTGCTCTCGATTAGTCTGCGGCTCTCAGGGGGAATTGCTCTCGATTAGTCTGCGGCTTTCAGGGGGATTTGCTCTAGATTAGTCTTTGGCTTTCAGGGGGAATTGCTCTCGGTTAGTCTGTGGCTTTCAGGGGGAATTGGTCTCGGTTAGTCTGTGGCTTTCAGGGGGAATTGCTCTCGATTAGTCTGTGACTGCGGGATTTGTCTTCAATTAATATGGGAATCGTACTTAGATGATCTACGTGGGATGGATTAATTACAGTTAATCCAGAAAACTTGAACAAAAAGGTGGTGCTTGCATGTCGCTAAGTGTACACGACTTATCTGATCTAGACAGGTAACCTTGAGCAGGAAAATTAAGACTGAATTTCTTCATCAAGAGCACACTGTGCCCCATTTCTTTATTAATATGTCTGCGTGATGGACAGGTCTTCGTCGCACTTTTGTCAAAATAAAAAATGAAGGTTAAAAATAATTTTTAAAAACTCGTGGACAAAAATAAAAGTCACTAAATGACAATTGTTGCCAGTGTGGATGAACAGGAAAAACGGTACAAAAAAGCAGAGGAAATTTCTACGAAAGAAAGCAAGCGATGCTGACGATGAGCGGACTAAACTAACTACTGGCAGTAGCATGCACGGGGAGGGGCTGACAAATATAGACTAACTAGTTCATTTGGGCTTCTGGAAGACACTTTCTAAGCAAAACTTAAATGGAGATTCTCATAGAGTTGCATGAATTCAACTAAAATTAGGCGATATGCTAGTGGTTTAAAAAAATCAAATGTAAAATATTTAATATAGCAAAACTGAAAATTTATGATTTATCAGCAGTCTGGCTGTATTTCAGCTGGCAGAATTCATCTCAAAGTCGTCCGGAAGCGTCACTTGGACTGGTAGCACATGATCAGCTTGTTGAAGGCCACGAAGACCCCTTTGCGCGACTTGCTGCAATTTTTATGAGCGGAGGGGTGGAGAGGCGGATGTTGAGCTCTGTGTCACAGAAATATCGGAGCGCAGCCAGGGATACTAACCGGGATGCCAGGGATACTAATCGGGATGCCAGGGATACTAATCGGGATGCCAGGGATACTAATCGGGATGCCAGGGATACTAACCGGGATTCCAGGGATACTAACCGGGATGCCAGGGATACTAACCGGGATGCCAGGGATACTAACCGGGATGCCAGGGATACTAACCGGGATGCCAGGGATACTAACCGGGATACCAGGGATACTAACCGTGATGCTAGGAAGGCTAACCGGGATGCCAGGGAGGCTAACCGGGATGCCAGGGAGGCTAACTGGGATGCCAGGGAGGCTAACCGGGATGCCAGGAAGGCTAACCGGGATGCCAGGAAGGCTAACCGGGATGCCAGGAAGGCTAACCGGGATGCCAGTAATGCTAACCGGGATGCCAGAAAGGCTAACCGGGATGCCAGGGAGTCTAACTGGGATGCCAAGGAGGCTAACCGGGATGCCAGGGAGGCTAACAGAGATGCCAGGTAGGCTAACCAGGGATGCCAGGGAGGCTAACCGGGATGCCAGGGAGGCTAACCGGGATGCCAGGTAGGCTAACCGAGATGCCAGGAAGGCTAACAGGGATGTCAGGGAGGCTAACGGGGATGCCTGGAAGGCTATCCAGGATACTAACCGGGATGCCAGGAAGGCTAAACGGGATGCCAGGTAGGCAAACATCCCTGTTAGCATTCCTGGAATCCTAGAATCATAGTTTGCTAACAGGGATGCCAGGGTCCTAACGCCTCTTTACCCTGGCTTGCACAGCTGATTAAATAAATTTATGGCACAAACTCGCAAAAGCAGCGAACGCAAAGCGCCTTTATCAGCCATTTTTTACTCAGGCGGCACAGATTCAATAACTAGTAACTTCACTAACTTGATATTAGTTCGTGCTGCAAATCTGAGACCCAGCAATCAAAATGGTGTCACACATCTGTGCATTTGGATAAGTACTCGGATAGCTATAGAATATGATGCAGTTAATTGAGACAAGCTCTTAGAGATATTGTAGTTACCGTATTTGTAGTGTGCACCATCGTCTTGTGCACCATAGCTAAATCCTCATAGTAAATGCAGCTAAATTTGTAACGGTGCAAACTAGCTATTGCTTTAATTTGACTACTCTGTGAGAATAAGCAAGTTTATGGCTATCTCTGACCAGTCAGTGGCCCACTTTGCCGGATAGTTTGAGGCCTCCTGGAAGAACAGATGGACACAGTACTTTGGCAAAATGCTAACATGCTGACTTTGGCAAAGTGCGAGCATGGAGTTAAATAAAACCGCTCCTCACCACTGAAAGTACCGCCTTCCGTCGTACACCCCATCGTGCTTGCCCTCCTCGTGGTCGAGCTCCACACCGAGGTACACGTCGTTCCTGCCCGGCAGGCGGCCAATATAGTGCACGAGGCCCTTGGAGATTCGGCCGCCCTGTCTGGTGAACTTCACCAGATCGCCGGTTCGAATGTCGTTGTGCCGTTTCGGCGCAAACGGATGCCGGCCTAAGGTGGAGAACGGGCTGACGACGCCACCCTCCGGCTGCTGCGGCTGCTGGCGCCGGGTAGGCGGCGACGGGGGCGTCAGGGGAGGCGACAGCGGAGGCGACGGCGGCCGCCTTTCTAGAGCCTTGCCAGTCGACCGGTAGACGGCCAGACTGGAGCTGGAGCGGGCGTGCCTGGAGCCGCCGTGCAGCTGCGACGACTGGCGCCTCGGCCTGTCGCGGCTTCCAACGGCCGCGGAAGAGGAAAAGTCCTGCGTGTACTTGCTGCGGTAGCCGGCTGAAAGATTTAGTAAAGGCGTTGCTATGGTTACCTTGAATACCTTCTCGATGATTTTGTTTTTCGTTAGCTAACTTTATCTCAATACTCTTTTTATGAAAGAAAACATTTTTCCAGTTCCATGAGAGTTTTTTCTAGGAAAATTCTACCTTTGTTGTCTAGAAACTCTTATCCAGGAATATTGCTACTAGAAATCTTCCCTGTACAGTATTTGGGACATTAGGATTTTCTTCTGGCATGAAAACAGATTGATAAACAGTATCAAATTCTTCACCTTTGCCAGCGTCGAGGCCTTCAAACTCCCGTTCGACATCGGTGAGTATCGTGTCCGTCGATTCGCCCGAATCGTCAGCTGGCGCGGCCGCCGCAGTCCCGTTGCCGCCGACCGGATCCGCGGCGCCTGAAAGCGACAACGGCGGAACAATCGGGTGTCGCTTCTTCAACGTCTGCGCGGAGTCCTGCTTGGCTGGCGACCGGGAGCGCGAGTGCCGGTCCAGGGTGGCCGAGGCTGTCAGTTCGAACGGCTGCTCGTAGCGCTGATAGCTGCGCGCCTCGAACTGGGGCCGCGGCTGTTGCTGCTGCTGGCGGCTCGCTGATATGGCTAGCGGATTGGAGGAGAAATAGAACAGGCCAATGAGAATTGAGAAATGCAGTCTTCCACAGCTAGAGCAGCCAAAAGAGACAGACAAAAGAGACGCGGAGGAAGGGGGTGGGACGTCTCCCATTATTATATTAGCCAACTAGAGACACGAATGGAGGTGAGCGTCTTCCTTGACCAGAACAGCCTATAAGAGACGCGGAGGGAGGTGGGCGTCTTCCTTGACCAGAACAGCCAATAAGAGACGCAGAGGGAGGTGGGCGTCTTCCTTGACCGGAGCAACCAATAAGAGAAGCTGAGGGAGGTGGGCGCCTTGACCGCAATAGCCAATAAGAAACGCGGAGGCAGTAGAGGGACACGCCTAATGACATACTAGGCTTTTATAATGAATTATAAGAAAAAACATTGACAGGATGCTACGAGTAATACCTAAAATAAGAAATATAGGATTTTGCTAGATAAGAAGGAGAAACAACGAAAGGAAAAATAATATTTGCACTATTGTAACGTAATTAGCGCATTGAAGACGCAGCGTTCAACATCAGAATGAAAACAAAAATTAGGGAAAGCGCTGCTGTACCGGACAAAGCGCTTTCTGAAAACGTTTGGATCCGGTCCTTTATTAAAGGTTACTTTTTTAATTCGTATGTTTACATCGAGAAAGTATCGAATTTACCCTTCAAGTGGTAATCTTAGAATGAATCTGGGTATTAACTGGCTGCGTTTATTGCATCGTAAAAGCCAAATATTATTGTATTGGCCAAGTAGCTGCGACCCGCGCCAGCAACTCACAGCTGACATCGGCTATGGACACGGCTCGAAAGCCGGAGTCCAGCCCGCGATGTGGCTGGCTCAGTGAAGCTCTGCTGGCTGAGTCTGCAATTATTATACGGACGTTGCCTGTGGTCCGACGTCTTCTTGTGCTTCAAGTCCAGTTCTGGCTGCGACCTTTTCTTTCTAGTTTGAGATACTATTTAGAAAATCAAAGAGACAGGGGTAGAGGGAAACCCCAAGAATAGACAATGGGGTAGAGGGGAAACTCCAAAGATAAACAAGAGAGACGGGGGAGCCCCAAGAACAGACAAGAGGGGAACCCCAAGGATAGACGGGGGTAGAGGGGGAACTCCAAGGATAGACGGGGGTAGAGGGGAACCCCAAGGATAGACGGGGTAGAGGGGGAACCCCCAGTATAGACAGGGGTAGAGGGGAACCCCAAGGAAAGACATGGATAGACAAGGATAGAGAAGGGAAAAGTGTGACCCATTAAATGCATAGTAGTACTTACAAAGTAGTAGTACGTACGAAGTTTGTTAATAGTACAAAAAATCAATTACAAAAATTTGAAGCAAATTGAAATGCGTAACTGCC
>NIVC01002491.1:0-168911 GCA_002269645.1 Macrostomum lignano | reverse complement strand
GAGAGAGAGAGAGAGAGAGACAGAGAGGAGGGACAGGAGGGAGGGAGGAGAGAAGAGGGAGGGAACAGAGAGAAATGAGAAGAGATAAGAGAGAAAAGATAAAAGAGGAGAAAGGAAAGATGATAGAGCAACTAGACGAGAGAGAAAAGAGGTGAGGGAAGAGAATAGAGAAGAGAGGAGAAAGAGAGAGGAGAGAGGAAAGAAGAGATGAGAGGAGAGAGAGAGAAAAGAGTAAAGAGGAGAGATGAGAGATTAGAGGAGAGAGTTAAGAGAAGAGAAAAGAATAGAGAGGAGAAGGAGAGACGAGAAAAGGGCGGGGAGAGAGGAGAGGAGAGAAAAGAAGAGACAAGAAATGAGATAAGAGAGATGAAAGAAGAGAGATGAGGGAAGATACGAGAGAAGAGGGGAGAGAGGAGAGAGGAGAGATGGGATGAGAGAGAAGAAAGGAAACAGAAGAGACGATAGAAATTTTAAAGGATCCAAGGGATGTAGGGAGAGTCAGGGAGAGGCCAGAGTTTGCCAATACATGTTTTAGAGTCAAACAGACATTTCGCCTGACATTCTGCCGCAGTACCCCAGCCAACAGTATCAATTTTTTCCTCAAATCCTAATTTTACACGAATGTGCTCCATTTTATGTCTACCTCTATCCTACTAACTATTAACAAATTTTTTTGTGTATGGCCTTAGATTTCAGAATACATGCAAAAGTAAAGTTCCAGGTATTGGAATTCCCTGGGTTCAAAATCCGCAGGTTTCAACAGCTTGTAGATAAATAAGAACAAGTTTATTTGGTTTGGCTTTTAGCTATCATCTATTTATAGGCCTAATATTTTTTCTTGCTATTTAAAACAAAATGATAATATATAGACCAATATCTAGATTATATACTAGTGCATGCTAGAATGAAATTTGTTTCTTTAGCTTTTATAGGCTTTATACTAAAACAAAAATGAAAATTGGCCAACTATATTTAGAGCTTAGGTTTTTAATCTATGCAAAAAAAGTAAATGAAAACTGGGTAATATTTTATTAAAATTGTAGGGAACTAGTTTATTTAATTATTTTTGTTTTAGGCCTAGGCCTACTTTTAGTCTTTTTTCTTAGAAAAGTTAAATACAACAAATTTTAATTTATTTTTATTTACTTTTTAGAATAGGCCTATATTCTACTTCTTTTGATCAAAATTTAGCTTCTCAACTAGGCCTATGCACATAGGGACTACACTAAAACTTAAACTTGGTCATTTTTGTATAGTACCTAAATAGGTCCTAAATAGTCATTTTAATAGCAATCCCTATGCATATTGAATTCTAATTATTTTGTCTTAAGTATAGCCAAGATAGATGATAAATCTATATTTAATCTGCAGTCAAAGATAGGCCTAAGTCTAAGATAATATTAGGGTTTCAAAAACTAATTTTGCATATGACCCTTCATGGCCTTCATAGATAGGCCTAAGCATAATATAAGTTCACAACTTTCTTAAAGTGCTCAATTACCTTAAAAACTTTTAAGACCAAACCTAGACTAAAACCTAGCTTCTTTTATTTTTTCCTTTGTTGACCAAGTAAAAATTTAAAAACCTATTAAACTTAGTTTTTGGCCCTATGCCCCTATTAAACTGTTAAACATGATGCAACTGCCTTGCAAAAAACCTACTTTTTATTCAAATTTGACTTTTGCATGCATAGGCCCTACTTTAAAATCAAGGGACTCTTAGAGAAGTCACTACCTTTAGCTTTAGTATTACAAATATTTAATGCTTTTAACATTGAGCAATTTCTTAGCCAAGATGCATGTACCGTCCCAGGAAAATTTCTGATCGAATGGTGCAAATTTGAAGAAAATCGGTTGAGCCATTTTTTCTGAAATCTATCGCATACCTACCTACCGACAGACAACTCATTTTTAGTATATTAGTATTACAATTCTGAATTTCACAAAAGTCGGGGACGAACGTACTGCAGGCAGTACGATTCGAAGAAAAGCTACTTTAAAAAAGCAACTCACGACTAAAGTCGACGCACGCACAAATTTCACGCACAAAGATTTTAATGGCATCCTGGTGAATTCCTTCACAATCGGCAGCTTAAACGCACATGTATATTGCGCTCCTGTAGACACGGACTACGCTATATGGGTCTAAATTTTCGTGTAACAAATTTAATGTCAATTTTTTTCGATTGGTACATTTTTGCACGTGGTACAGCTCCCTTAAAAATATATTGCTTGAGCTATCGCTGGCTACCGTAGCGTGCTTTAACCGACAAGTAAATCTCAATATTTTCTATATATCTTGCTTGTCGAAGAGCATCGGCCGTAAAATATAAAAATAAAGCAAAAAACAGAATTCCATTAATTTTTTGATTTATTGATTTCCTAAAATATACGTTATGTACAGTGAAATTACATCATATGGTTGATATATATTTATTTATAGAAACTGAAGGAACTGCAAAAATACTTTGCAAAAAGCCCCTTGTTCTAAAGGCATACATGTACATACATGCCGGACATCGAGCATATGTTTAAAAACAATCTTGCTCAAGAGTTACAGTAATTACATTAGAACTTTCCTAGAGTCAGTCACGGGATGAAAAAGTAAGAAACGAATAGAAATTGCTGATTTATGTAAGTAAGCAGGTTCAAGGCGACAAAGGGGAATCCCGACAATAGAGCATGAACAATACAGACCAAGCATTATATCAGAATCAATAAAGGGAAACCAGTTGCAAATAATATTTTTATAAAATTTGGCTCTACAAAAAGCTGCCCTGGGCGCGCAATAGAAGAGCACTTGCTGCATAGAGCAATTGCAGCAAATTTCATGCGATTTTTATAAGCACAATCTATGTTAGAGAACAACAAGCAAACAGAAGCAGATCAGATCAAGAAAGTGCTGAAAAACATAATCCAAAAGAGAGATAAATATATTCAGATAGTTAAGGATAATTCACACCAACAATAAAAGTACATAGAAGAACTTTATAATGAAATTTGCGTTTTATTATTATACAAATTATATTGCTTTTACTGTAATAAATTAATTTACGTATGTGGAGGTCAATGGAAATGAGTTTGTTGTAAAAAAACAGCTACTTTATCGCACGTTCATACGGCTACTATCAGGGATAACGTATAGAACAATTAGCAATGACACTAACCAAACAATCTAAATGGACAATTAAAAAAGAAGCGAGACAGAAGTTGATTTAAAAGAGATCCAAACCGGTCGATCCAGACACGACTGATATAATTTACACTGTTATACACAAGCACTTTGAAGAGACCATAGGAGAACTAGAGTTTGACCATAACGATTTAAGAGGGGGGATAAGAGGTCAATGCATTTCAAAATGCATATTAAGAGGCTAATTAAAATGACACAATCAAATCTAACAAGTAAAACTGTGCTGTAGCTTTAGGGACAAACGCATTTGCTAAATGGAAAAACAAAGCTGCCAAGTTGGCGGGGGCATTATCTCTCGCATCACTGCCAAGCTGATTTTGGACATTGCAAATATATAGCTACTAACAACAGAAAGCAATGCGTGCAAGTCAAAATATGAATTTAGCGATTGCTTCAAATTCGCTCCCATTTTTACAGAACTTGGCCAGTTAATTATTAACAAAACAATGTAGAAAGAAGGCCGTGTTGCCACTGCGTTGCAACTACTGAGCTGACAGTAGTAACGATAGCGCCTCGCAATCTAAATAATTTCACTGGGCTCACAATTAATTGAAGAGCCCCAGCTAGCTGGCGTCGCTGACTTCGCCTCGACTTATCGACGTGGTCCGCCGACGCCGCCTACTTGAACGATTTCGTGCGCTGTCCACCTCGACGTTGGCGAAAGTCGGCGAGGCGACAGACGAGGCCCGCTCGTCGTCAGCTATGGACGCTGCTGCCGCTGCGGACGAAGAGGACGACGAGGCGGATCCAGAAGCGGCGGCCATGGCCGAACGCATCGCGACAAAAGCTGCGGGCGCGTGTGCGGACAGCAAGTCCAACAGCATCGCCCGTGTCCGAGCCAGCAGCTCGGCCAGCACCCGGCTAGGCTGGGCGGACGCCTGCAGCAGAGGCGCCGGGCCGGCAGCCGCCGAATTTTTGTCCGGCGATGACAGCGCCATGGCGGCGGCGCAGCCGGCTGGCGAGCTGCCAGACGGTGCCAGCCGGCGGGAGACGGCAACCAGGCGAGCGGCCAGGCGCTCCTCGCTGGCTCGCAGATCGTCAAGTCCGTCGGCGAGGCTGCAGACCCGCCGGCAGTCGGCCAGGCCCCGGGCCGAGCGGCCCAGCTCGATCGGGCTCGGCCGCTTCGACGGAGGAATTCGGCGGACGTCGGCCGGCCGAAGGAAATGGCCGAGACGGGCGCGGCCACGGTCGGCCGGAGCCGGACAGAGCTGCTCGGAGGCAGGAGGCAGGCTCGGGGCCGGCTGAACACCTGTACGGAGAGGGTTGGGTGATTAACAGAGTAGGGAAATGCAGCTTTGATGAGGCCATTCTACAGCAGTTTGTTCAATTTAAATTCGCGCCAAATAAGACATTTTATTGATTGCCACTCAAGACTCGTCCCAGAGTTTTTTAGAATCAATTAGCAAAGAAATTCGGTCAGTTGTTTAATGCAGCAGTTTCCATTCCAGACTGCTACAACAAACTACTAATAATTCTATAGCTTTTCAGACAATTTTCAAAATGAAAACCAGCTCTCAACACAGGGTTGGCAAACTCCGGCCCACGAAGCCTCTCTATCCGGCCATTAGGTTCTTTGAAACTTCACAATAGCAATCCGGCCTGCTCAAGGTTCGTGCCTCTTCTGCACTCTGTCCCCTCTCCTTTCTCATCTCCCCTCTCCTTTCTTATCTCCCCTCTCCTTTCTCATCTCCCTCTCCTTTCTCATCTCCCCTCTCCTTTCTCATCTCCCCTCTCCTTTCTCATCTCCCCTCTCCTTTCTCATCTCCCCTTCCCTTTCTCATCTCCCCTCCTCTTTCTCATCTCCCCTCTCCTTTCTCATCTTATCTCCCCTCTAGTTTCTCATCTCCCCTCGCCTTTCTCATCTCCCCTCTCCTTTCTCATCTCCCCTCTCCTTTCTCATCTCCCCTTCCCTTTCTCATCTCCCCTCTCCTTTCTCATCTCCCCTCTCCTTTCTTATCTCCCCTCTCCTTTCTCATCTCCCCTCACCTTTCTCATCTCCCCTCTCCTTTCTCATCTCCCTCTCCTTTCTCATCTCCCTCTCCTTTCTCATCTCCCCTCTCCTTTCTCATCTCCCCTTCCCTTTCTCATCTCCCCTCTCCTTTCTCATCTCCCCTCTCCTTTCTTATCTCCCCTCTCCTTTCTCATCTCCCCTCTCCTTTCTCATCTCCCCTCTCCTTTCTCATCTCCCTCTCCTTTCTCATCTCCCCTCACCTTTCTCATCTCCCTCTCCTTTATCATCTCATCTCCCCTCTCCTTTCTCATCTCCCCTCTCCTTTCTCATCTCCCTCTCCTTTCTCATCTCCCCTCTCCTTTCTCATCTCCCTCTCCTTTCTTATCTCCCCTCTCCTTTCTCATCTCCCCTCTCCTTTCTCATCTCCCCTCACCTTTCTCATCTCCCCTCTCCTTTCTCATCTCATCTCCCCTCTCCTTTCTCATCTCCCCTCTCCTTTCTCATATCCCCTCTCCTTTCTCATCTCCTTTCTCCTTTCTCATCTTATCTCCCCTCTAGTTTCTCATCTCCCCTCGCCTTTCTCATCTCCCCTCGATTTTCTCATCTCCACTCTCGTTTCTCATCTCCCCTCGCCTTTCTTATCTCCTCTCTCCTTTCTAATCTCCCCTCTCCTTTCTCATCGTATCTCCCCTCTCGTTTCTCATCTCCTCTCTCCTTTCTAATCTTATCTCCCCTCTCGTTTCTCATCTCCCCTCTCGTTTCTTATCTCCCCTCTCGTTTCTTATCTCCCCTCTCGTTTCTCATCTCCCCTCGCCTTTCTTATCTTCCCTCTCGTTTCTCATCTCCCTCGCCTTTCTGACCTCCCCTCTCCTTTCTCACCCTCTTCTCTCTCAGGTCAAGCAGTGCAATCAAACAGCAAAATGGCAACAAACCTGCGGCCTGCAAGGCTCCTCCTGGAGTACCCGCAGCATCCGCCTGTACTGCTCATCCTCCGGACTGCAGGCTGGCGAGTCCGGCCCGACATTCTCGTGCGACCCCAGCGCAATATCCGCGTCCGCCAGCACCAGCTCCTCCTTTACTAGGCGAATCGGGCCGGCCGTTTGTCCGGTCGGGACCGGTCGGGTCAGCCGGACGCTGGCCGGAGCCGAGCCAGCTGGCAGCGTCTGGTTCGGCAGCGCCGGCGAGGCGAACGCAGCAGCGGCGGCCGCGCCAGCTGGAAGCGCCCGACCGCCGCCTGGATCGGCTGGCGGTGGCTGCGAATGATTCTGACGGTACAGCATGGTGGCAGCGCCGGCCGGGGACATTGCGCTGGATGGTGATGCCGCAGACGCCGGAGTCAATGCAGGCTGAGCCTGCGGCGCCAGCGCTTCGATGCTGCCAGCGGAGGCAGCGGCGGCGGCAGCAGCAGCGGCGGCCAGCAGCTGGGAAGCGGAGTCCGGCTGCAGCTGCTGTTTCCGGGCCCGCTTTCTCGGACTGGCGTCCGCAGCACCGGCCGGGTCGCCGGCTCGATTAGCGCCGGAATTGGCGTTGTTGGCGCCGGCCGCGCCCGCCGCCGCAGTGGCAAGTTCAGTGCCGCGTTTGCGCAGAATTGACGGCGCCTGACGCAGGCCGAGGCCGGCCTTGCCAGCTGATTGGCTCTGTGCCAGAGGGTCCTGGGCGGCCGCCGCTGCCGCCGCTGCCGCCGCTAATGATTATAAAGTATGGCGCATGGTTAGTTTAATATTACTAATAGTAGGCTCTGCAAAAGCATATCCACATTCTAATAGAGATATTATCCAAATTCAATTCATAGCCATAGTACTAATACTAATATGTAGTACTAACTAGATGACGAGGTATTTAGCCCTTATATAACAGTCATTGTTACTCCTGCCGTTTACCCAAAATTGCTTTAATTTTGCTCTGCCGTTTAACCCAATTTTTTCAAAAAGTCTAGGTTTCTTTTACAGGTAAGTCGTATTTTTGGTCAAAAAGTAAGTCGCATGGCCAGTGTAAATCAGGGGTTGCGCATGTATGAGGACAAACCTGGCGCATTGTTGGATGAGCGAATTCTAAACTGCAGAATGTCGTCCGTATGCGGCTTGGCCACGGCAGCGATGTGCATGAACTCGCCGGCCGGCCGGCCCACCCCAGCTTGGCTGTCCGCTCCGGCCGCACCGCCGCCTCCACCGCCGGCAGCGCCTCCGCCGCCGCCAGCCACAGAGATAATGCTAGACGATGCCTGAGTAGTGAGCGACAGCAGCTTAGGCAGACCAGTAGCTGGAGGGCCAGCTGGCACAATGCCAGGTGGGTCTGGCTTAGCCGGGGCGCCGCTAGGGCTGGCATAGAAACGATTATTAACAGTCTTTTGAAAGATCATGATGGCCTAAATGGCTGTTCGAATGCTTGCACTGTTGCTAAGACAGCAATTGGAACAGTGGCATGTTTTAAATTGAGGTGATGCAATTTTGCTACTTATAGTAGAAAATCACACAAATACACCTAAATTTAGATTCTGGCTTTTGTTACCAGAACTTGCTTGGAAAACATAAATGAAAAAATATTGACTTATTCATAATTTTAAATGCAATTACTCAGCCAACATCTAAAGCATAAAATATGCTCATTTTATGTCCAACATAAAATAATTATGCAACTTTTTGCTTTGGATTTGTCTAATGATTACTTTAATACTATTGATTTTATTATAATTACCATTACCAAACTATCAGAAAATTTTGCAACAAACAATATATAAGCAAAATATTTTAAAGAACCCAAAGCAACTTCATACCAAAAATTTCTGCTATAGTAGTTTACTTTTGGATAAAAGGTTATTAAATTTTGATAGCAAATATTTAGAAAACAAAAGCTAATTAAATATTATTATTTATTACTTATCATTAGAGACTTAAGGATATTGACATACTGACAAAATGTTCTACAATGTGATTTTTTAATACTTTTAGATACAATTTTGTCAAACTATTAGTATTAGACATATGATCTATATAAAAAATTCTAAGCAGTATAACAAGGCAAATTTTAGATTAAAAAATTAATAATCCACTTAAACTATATAATAGAAAGACATAGCATGTGATGCAAATTTTAAATTATTAAAAAATAAGACTTTTTAAGAATTTATATTTTTGTGCAAAATCACGTACATTTATTTATATAGACCCCTATATTACAATTATAATAACTAATTTGTCTACAAAAACAAATATGTTGAACTTTTTATTTTAAACACTTGTAACACTTATTAAATATTTTTATTAGACCTGAATTATACTTATTAGATCTATGCAAAAAAGATACTTAGACCTAGCAAATATTATAGAATTATAAGCCAATTTTTTAAAGCCAAGATTAGCAATAAACAAGCTATAGGGCCTAGACAAATTTATTTTTTAAGTTCTAACTAAGGAAAAAGAAAAAATTTGCATTTATAGTAGCCTTTTGTCTTTTTGACATTTTGAATACAAGAATAAAATTTGTCTTAATAGATTTTTTATTTCCTATTGACATGAATAATATTTCATCCTAGGTCCTCAGGGTTTTCTTTTTCGCCAGAGACAAGGTGCAAAATCGCACCCTATGCTCACTTTCATGGTGCAATTTTAAGGCTCAAAGTGCAATTTCTCTTTTTTCTTATTTTAAGGCAGTGCGAATGAGGCTTTAATAGAAAAATAGGTTATGAGACTGCACCTAAACCGCACCTACATTTTAAAATTTAAGGTGCATACGCACACTTTACGCACAAAAAATAAACCCAGTAGGTCCTATCTTGGTTGATTTAAATAAGTAAATAGGCAAATTTTATGATCTTTCTAATGAAATTAGTAGGCCTATTTAAAAGGAAAAAAAGCTGCCAATATAGAGGCCTAGCCCTAGGTTCTATCTAGGCCCTAGCAATTAAAGACTTTAGGCCTAAGGTTTTTATTACTATAGCATAAGACTTAGAGCTAATACTTAAATACCTTATTTAAGTTTTCACTTTGCAAGGCTCTTTATTATTAGGGCCTAGGCTTATTAGTAGCCAGAATAACTAAGCTTGGCTTTAACCTTAATGGATTTAGGGGGAGGCATACAGGATGCACAGTAGGCCTAGGCCTACCCATGAAGTTTAATTTCTATTTATTATTTCTATGGGTAATAGGCTCATGCATTATCATGTAGATGTATGATATAAAATACATGTACCTTAGTAATACGCACCCCATTCAAATAAACTGGATCTGCACCTGTGCGCTGTGCCCTGCTTGCCAAAAGCCAAGGCAAGGAATCAAGTGTGATAAGGATGGATTCAACTGCAACAGCAGCAAGAAATGGTTTTACCGCGACTGAAACACTGGTGCGATACTTTGAGCATTTTATTTGAGCTTTGCTGCTTTGATACAGTTGACAAAATGCTAGGCCTAGGGCCCTAGGCCCTAGTCGATGAAGTGCTGGTTGACAAAACGAAATGTCTGGTTAGGCCTACTGGAAATTTGGAATCCTGATCCCACCCTTCTGATTTTGATAATGTCTGACCTCTAAAATAAAGACTATTTTTTAATATGTAGGCCTACCGTAAAAATGGTTAGCGAACGTTATGCAGGTGCAGGTCCACTTGACCCGGGACCCGGCAACGGCAGTACCTAGTAATTGTATGCACTTGAATCAACCTCTCAGTCTCACAATGAGGTAGACAGAAAAAAAAAAAAAAACAGGGAGAAGTTGAATAGCAATTATTTTTTGGATAATTTACTACTATTTAAATATATAAATGAGACATGATGGTATCGTTCATTTGAGTAATCAGGGACCAGTCACCAGGGATGCTTTTTTAAAGCCAAAGAGTAAAAATGTCTAATATGGTCATTTAAATCAGTGCGAATAAATCAAAAAAGCGTAAATTACGTAAATAAAAGTTTATTTATGTGTTTTAAATGAGGATTCAATGCGAACTGGAATCACAGTAAAATACGTGTTATTAGAGCACTTCGTGTTTTATGTATGGAACATCGTTATATTGGAGATTTCCCACAAAGCAACACCCATTCTTAGTGAATAGGCTGGCTTTATGGCCGGCGGTTTGAGGACCTTTAAGGATCGATGTCAAGAGTCTGGAAAAGCAACCCTCAGTGTGTTTTTTTCTCCCATTTTTTTAGTTTTTATATGACCTATGCTCGTCTGGCTGTCACTTTTTGGGCGTTTTGGCTCCAAAAATTATAGGAGTTTGAAACTCGGTTTGCCTCGGCCTACTTAACTTTTGGTTAATGGTTCACAATTGCCAACATCTGCTGTATACTGTCATGACTCGCCAGTACTAGAATCCCCTGCAAAATGTCCTCTCTGTCCCTATATGGTTAATGCGATCCATGTTGTCTTGGCAACGTTTCTTTAATCGGCTGTATCTTCGAGATTGACAGTTAAAGGAGGACACGGGTTGTGGCGGCGGATAAGCCTAGTTAATCTCCGTATAGTGTTGATTTCTACCTTCAAGTTCTCTCTGCTTGTCTCTCGCTGACCTCTTAATTATATAGGACCTAGCTGCTGCCACATATATCTTCGCTTTACCTCGAGGTCTCGATTAAATTTTTTGAAGGCCGAACCCAGCATAAGCTGCACTATAGCTGTATAGATCAACTGCTTATATGTACAAATTTACCTACACAGGTGTGTGCAATTCGTAAATATATGTGCGTGTTAGACTCTCAGCATTGAACATCCTGGAATGCCTAAGTGATATCAACTGCAATGACATGTACTGTATAGCAGGAATCTGAAGTTTGTGAAACAAACAGACATACTGGGGGGCAGCGTCCTCCAACAGACGTACAGTCTACGAACACGCGCTTGTCCTCGATGTTAGAGCACCTGCTGCATTAGCACCCACCCGCCAGTAGGTGTACATCATGCTGAATAAAAGCAACTTCACAAAGAAAAATAACTAATGCTCACAAGCAGATTTTCTGATTCGTCTTGTATAATATAATCATTTACATGTATTTAAAAAATCTAATCAATTTGAAAGGGTTAAAAAACTTGATCTAGGCAACCAAGTGTCCATATTCTGACATAATTACACGTGTGGCTACAGAGTTCCGCCTTTGTAAGCTACTCGAATTTCAAACGTCCTGATTTCCATAGGCCTCAGCGTCATCTCGAGCGACTTGGTGAGCGGTCCCCTGCGAGGTTGCTGATCAACTGCCTCTGTCTGCATGGAGCGCCACTTCAGCCGGGTCTGATCCGCCAGGCGCTGGTTGGCGGACAAATTCAACTCAACGGCATCCAGGATGGCGAACGCGGAAAATGTGGCTCCCAAATCGACTGTGACCGGCCCAGAATGAGCTGACGATTCGTTTGCTTGAAAGATGTTCTCCAGCCGGAGTAGCAGTCGGTCGGGACTTTGACGCCAGGGCTCCAGAGTGAGAATCTGGACGCTGTCCGGCAGCGGAGCGGTCAAGGCGCTCCATTGGCACCAAGCGGAACGCGGCTGCAGCAGCGAGAAAGTCACCAGGGGAGAGCGGTGCCGCTGACTTGCCAGCAAGCGGTAGCGATCGGCAGCGGCCGCCGGCTCAGCCAGGAAGTACCAGTGGCTGGTCTTCACCACCAGGCCCCGGCCGTCGGAGCCGCGCTCACGCAGGGCTTCGCCAACGCCAAATCCGTCGTCATCGAGCGTCACTCGGTGCAACATCACGCTGAGCTGGCCTTCGGCTGGTCGCGAGGATGCGGCCGCGGCTCGGTCGGTCAGCACCGTCAGCTGACGAGCGGCATCGGCAACGCTGACGATGGCGTTAGCAGGCCGGAACTGGGCGGCCTCTGGCCGGCTGGGGTCTCGCCGAGCCCGCATCAGCTGGCGGCCGTTCGAGTCCACCAGGAATTCGCCGGATGACGCCGACAGACCGTCGGCTGAATAGACGGCGACAACTTCCCGACCGACACCGTCGTCTAGCGGTAGCGGACCGACAGTCGACTCGGCTTCTAGATAGTTTGAACTGGCACCCGGATACTGCCTAGTAACCAGGTACGCCCAGTCGTTGTAGTTAAAATGGGTTTCGTTGACTACGGGACCGATCACTTGGGCTTGAATGCGAGCGGATAGCGTCTGGGGTCGGTCCGTTGTTGGCCTGGGAAATTGTTTCACAGCTCAAGTACAGTTACGAGCTAAGATTTAGAGTCACGCATCTTAAGACCCACCTCAGTCACTTCAGGAAGCCCCAGATCAGTCACTTCAGGAAGTCCCACATCAGTCACTTCAGGAAGTCCCACATCAGTCACTTCAGGAAGCCCCAGATCAGTCACTTCAGGAAGTCCCACATCAGTCACCTCAGGAAGTCCCACATCAGTCACTTCAGGAAGCCCCAGATCAGTCACTTCAGGAAGCCATACCTCAGTCACTTCAGGAAGGCGCTACCAAACTCACCCACCTCAGGCACTTCAAGGGGAAGGAAACAACAACATACATGTACGACAACTTCCGCTTACACACCTGAACACGTAGGCCCCAGACGGTCTGAACTGCTCTCCACTAGAGTTGCCGCGCATTCCAATGTAGAACGCCAGACCGACGCTAATTTCCGACGCCGAGCGACCCGCGTTGGTCGTCGGCAGAATCGGCGTGAACACGGACGCGCCCGGGTCCGTGGAGTTGCACGGCTCCACAGAGTACACAGCGTAGCCTAGCGGAGGAATCGAGGCTACGAAGAACGCCAGCTCGTTGACAGCTATCGATAAGTTCCTCTCGGGCACCCGGAGAGTGCCATTGTTCACCGGGATTGTCTGCGAGGTGACAGGGGCTCCGGCTTCATCCAGTACGCGGTAGTACCGTCCGGTCACGGGCAGCCTGGCCGAGTGCCAGCTCAATCTGCTGGCCGGATTGTAGAATGTGACGAAGAAGCGTCCGGTAGCCAGCTCGGACACCGGACAGTAGGACGCGTTCAGCAGCTGGCAGGCGCGCAGGCCGTCCCGCTGGCTGAGGTTGCCGAACTGCAGCTGGGCCAGGCGGGCCTGCCAGAGCGGGTCGCTTGACGCGATGCCGTCCGACAGGCGCAGGGCGTAGTCAAAGGCGACCGCCTGCTTCTCGGTGCCTGCAGGGGGCGAAAGCATTGGTATGCTTCTGATTGGGGAAAGCACACTGGAGAATTCTATTTTCTAGAACCTTCTTGATTTCACTAGGACCCTACATTCTCCGTGACATTGACATCCCTCATTGACATTGGAACCTCTGCTTGACATTGGAGCCTCTGCTTGACATTGGAACCTCTGCTTGACATTGGAACCTCTGCTTGATATTGGAACCTCTGCTTGACATTGGAACCTCTGCTTGACATTGGAACCTCTGCTTGACATTGGAACCTCTGCTTGATATTGGAACCTCTGCTTGACATTGGAACCTCTGCTTGACATTGGAACCTCTGCTTGATATTGGCACCTCTGCTTGACATTGGAACCTCTGCTTGACATTGGCACCTCTGCTTGACATTGGAACCTCTGTTTGACATTGGAACCTCTGCTTGACATTGGAACCTCTGCTTGACATTGGAACCTCTGCTTGACATTGGCACAAAAATACGCTCGTAGGCTGTCAGGGTCTTAAGAAGTCAGTCAGCGTCACAGGGCCAGGTACGGCTGCAAACTGAAGGAGTCGCTGACGGTGCAACAGGTCGCTTGGACGGACCAGACCGGCGCGGCGATAGAGTACCGCGTTGGAGACTCGCTTGTGGCCGATCTTGAAGGCAGCGTGCAGCCTCCGTCAGCGTCCACTGCCTGGTTCGCACCCCACATCTCCTCATACGCCTTACACCTCCTCTAACACCTCACAGCCTCCTCTAACACCTCACAGCCTCCTCTAACACCTCACAGCCTCCTCTAACACCTCACAGCCTCCTCTAACACCTCACAGCCTCCTCTAACACCTCACAGCCTCCTCTAACACCTCACAGCCTCCTCTAACACCTCACAGCCTCCTCTAACACCTCACAGCCTCCTCTAACACCTCACAGCCTCCTCTAACACCTCACAGCCTCCTCTAACACCTCACAGCCTCCTCTAACACCTCACAGCCTCCTCTAACACCTCACAGCCTCCTCTAACACCTCACAGCCTCCTCTAACACCTCACAGCCTCCTCTAACACCTCACAGCCTCCTCTAACACCTCACAGCCTCCTCTAACACCTCACAGCCTCCTCTAACACCTCACAGCCTCCTCTAACACCTCACAGCCTCCTCTAACACCTCACAGCCTCCTCTAACACCTCACAGCCTCCTCTAACACCTCACAGCCTCCTCTAACACCTCACAGCCTCCTCTAACACCTCACAGCCTCCTCTAACACCTCACAGCCTCCTCTAACACCTCACAGCCTCCTCTAACACCTCACAGCCTCCTCTAACACCTCACAGCCTCCTCTAACACCTCACAGCCTCCTCTAACACCCCAAAGCCTCCTCTTACACCTCACAGCCTCCTCTAACACCTCACAGCCTCCTCTAATACCTCAGCCTCTTCTAACACCTCACAGCCTCCTCTAACACCTCACAGCCTCCTCTAACACCTCACAGCCTCCTCTAACACCTCACAGCCTCCTCTAACACCTCACAGCCTCCTCTAACACCTCACAGCCTCCTCTAACACCTCACAGCCTCCTCTAACACCCCAAAGCCTCCTCTTACACCTCACAGCCTCCTCTAACACCTCACAGCCTCCTCTAATACCTCACAGCCTCTTCTAACACCTCACAGCCTCCTCTAACACCTCACAGCCTCTTCTAACACCTCACAGCCTCTTCTAACACCTCACAGCCTCTTCTAACACCTCACAGACTCCTCTAACACCTCACAGACTCCTCGTTTCTCACCAGCCACTGCATCGTGATGCTGCGCCACCCCCTGCGCCTGCCGCAGGCGGTCCAGCCTCTCCGAGGCGTCGCCGAGCACGGCCGGTCCAACCGCCGCCAGCTGCTTGACCGCCTGCAGGTGGCCGGACGCCCACCTGACCAGCCGCTTCAAAGCCGGCCGGCTGCTGTAGAATCCGGTCCAGTAGGAGTTCGGCCCGGACGCGTAGGGAAAAAAGTCGCCAGTCTTCACGGCGTAGGCGAGGCCCTCATCGTTCACAGCCTTGGTGTAGCAGTCGGGCGAGCTGTAGTAGGCGGTCAGGTTGTGCTGGCTGGTGTTGGCATTCACAGCCGCAATCAGTTTGTCAATTATCTTGAAATTCTTCCTGGCATTCTCGTAGGCAAAGTCGCAGCCCATGGTGAGCAGCAAGTGGCTGGTGCGATGAGCCAGCCGGAGGAGGTCCACCTGTACGATGAACTTCCTGACGGCCTCGGCCACGTTGAAGTCGTGCAGTTGAGGGTCGTCCTGCACCGGCTGGTCGCCGCCTTCGTAGTTGGTGCCGGGCGGGTAGCAGTAGCCCGACACGAAGTCGCCGGCAAAGATGTCAGCCGAAGGGCTGCCGAAGTCCCGACTGGCGTGCCAAACCTTCGCGAGAGGCGCGGCGATGATATACACACCAGCCCATCACCTGTGTTACACACCAGCCCATCACCTGTGTTACACACCAGCCCATCACCTGTGTTACGCACCAGCCCATCACCTGTGTTACACACCAGCCCATCAGCTGTGTTACACACCAGCCCATCGCCTGTTTACTCTCTCCCTACCACTGCTGCACACTCTCCCTACCACTGTTGCACACTCTCTCCCCTGCTGCACACTCTCACCCCTGCTGCACACGGACGAGTCATCCAGTCCAATGACTCACAAACTGCATTCTCCTCGTTATCACTCTCTGCACTTCATCCAGGAAGTGAATCCGAGCAAAGTAGAAGGCGTCCAGCCCCATCTGAGCTAGCAGGGCGGCGAACTCTTTGCTGTGGCCGAACGGATCAATTTGCCAGCCGACTCTCGGCCTGGCGCAGTCGCCGAACGTGTCATTCAAGAAGCGCATCCCCAGGGTCTGCTGGTCCACAATGTCCGCGTAGTGCGTGGTGGCTTCGTCGTTCATGCACCAGCCGCCCTGGGCGAAGTGCAGCTGCCCGTTGGCAACCAGTTGGCGGACCTGACCGAGGTGGACGAATTTAAAACATTTTTTGCGCTTCACTTTGCTACTTTAAGTAGGAACGATGGCTTTCAGCTGATTTTTTTCTTGTGAGTTTAGTAACAATCGAAATGGGAGCAACTAATTGACAAATTGGCAACTAATTGACTAATTGGCAACTAATTGAGCAATTGGCAACTAATTGACTAATTGGCAACTACGAGGGTCACTCAGAAAGTCTTTAGCCTGAGTAGGATCCACGAGACGTAGAAGCATGAAATTTGTCTATGGTAAAGACCAACTTTTAAAAGTATTGCAACAAAAATTTCAAACAGAAGCAGCCACTTTTGAGTCCACTGCAGCGAGTTAAAGTCAGTTCACCCCCCTGAGTTCTTCAATTCAACAATGAAGCTGGAAAATCGCGACTTCAGAGCAATGATGTACTTGCACTTCAAGCAAGGCAAGTCGCCGGCCGAATCGTATCAAACTTTACAGAACCTTTTTACCCATGTATGTCCTTCATACGCAACCGTCAAAAACTGGTTCGCTGAGTTTCGCCGAGGTCGAGAAAGCCTCGAAGATGAACATCGATCCGGGAGACCCTGTGACGCAGTGACTCCAGAAAATATCTGCGCTGTGTCCAGCATGATTGCCGCTGACCGGCGAGTGACCTACCAGCAGATCCAGCAGGAGATCGGTATTGGATCGGGGAGTGTGCACGCCATTCTGCACGAACACCTTGGAGTGCGGAAGCTGGCTTCCCGGTGGATCCCCCATCAGCTGTCGGACGTGCAGAAGGACACCAGGGTGGCTTGGTGCCGATTCATGCTGCAGAAATTCGAATCTGGGACCAGCCGGCGTATCTGGGACATCCTCACGGGCGATGAGACCTGGATTTATCAATACGACCCCGAATGCAAGCGCCAGTCAGCCATGTGGACCTTTGGAGACGAGGACAGCCCCACCAAGTTTCGACGCAGCCGGAGTGTCGGCAAGCAGATGGTGGCCTGTTTCTTCATGCGCACTGGGCATGTGGCTTCCGTTTCACTTGAAGATCGCCAGACAGTCACCGCTGACTGGTACACAACGGTTTGCCTGCCCAAAGTCTTTTCTGCTGTGAGCCAGAGGCGCCCAAGGTGCGGAATGCGCGGGGTGCTGCTGCACCACGACAACGCCAGCGCGCACACGGCGGCTCAAACTCTTGAGTTTCTGGCTGACCGTGGGGTCCAGCTGATGACTCACCCTGCGTATAGTCCAGACCTGGCACCGTGCGACTTTTTTCTGTTTCCGAAGTGCAAGGAGATTCTGAAGGGCCAGGTCTTTTCTTCACCGGAAGAAGCTGTGAATGAGTTCAAAAACATCTTTAGGTTTAAGGTTTAGGGACTAGGGTTAGTAAGGGTTTAAGGATAGGATTAAGGTTAGGTTAAGGTTAGGGTTTATGGTTGGGAGATATGGGTAAGGGATTAGGGTTGGGTTAGGGATTAAGGTTGGGTTAGGGATTAGGGTTGGGTTAGGGATTAGGTTTGGGTTAGGGATCAGGGTTGGGTTAGGGATTAGGGTTGGGTTAGGGATCAGGGTTGGGTTAGGGATTAGGGTTGGGTTAGGGATTAGGTTTGGGTTAGGGATCAGGGTTGGGTTAGGGATTAGGGTTGGGCTAGGGATCAGGGTTGGGTTAGGGATCAGGGTTGGGTTAGGGATCAGGGTTGGGTTAGGGATTAGGGTTGGGTTAGGAATTAGGGTTGGGTTAGGGATTAGGGTTGGGTTAGGGATCAGGGTTGGGTTAGGGATTAGGGTTGGGTTAGGGATTAGGGTTGGGTTAGGGATTAGGGTTGGGTTAGGGATTAGGGTTGGGTTAGGGATTAGGGTTGGGTTAGGGATTAGGGTTGGGTTAGGGATCAGGGTTGGGTTAGGGATTAGGGTTGGGTTAGGGATCAGGGTTGGGTTTAGGGATTAGGGTTGGGTTAGGGATTAGGGTTGGGTTAGGGATCAGGGTTGGGTTAGGGATCAGGGTTGGGTTTAGGGATTAGGGTTGGGTTAGGGATTAGGGTTGGGTTAGGGATTAGAGTTGGGTTAGGGATTAGGGTTATGTTCTGCAGTCAATTCGTGGCATTCATGTGTCACAGACCCAACAGAAATAAAACCTGCATCATCTAATCGATAATCCATGGGGCAGTTTTTTCTGAGGTCCTGAGCTTGACCCCGAGATCTAGCACCTTTAACTTGTCGCACTGTCAATGCGAATTCGCACCTGGTCCCTAGTGGAATTACTCTGCTCCCGCCACCATCGATAAAAAAATGCCATCTCGACGTAAGTGAATTTCCTCTTGGAATCGAGGCTCAGCTCGCGAATGACATTGTCCAGAATGAACTGCACGCTGTAGTAATAGTACTGGTCCACCGTCCGCAGCCAGCCAACATCGTCGTGAGT
Organism: Macrostomum lignano; assembly: GCA_002269645.1. Classification (NCBI taxonomy): domain Eukaryota; kingdom Metazoa; phylum Platyhelminthes; family Macrostomidae; genus Macrostomum; species Macrostomum lignano. The sequence goes on along the minus strand of NIVC01002491.1, from coordinate 150,330 downwards.
GTGCGGCACAATGTGCAGGTTCACTCGGCGAGGCACAGCAGCGGGACAGCCGTTGTAGCCGCAGCTGGCGCTTGTCGCTGCACCTCCGGGCACTTCAGCTGCTGTCAGCAGCAGCAGCAGCAGCGACGGCAGAAGTGCAGTCTGCATCTTCATTGGATGCCACTGCTTCGGGGAATAGAGAAATAATGTCCAAAGTCGTGAAATATAAAAATTATCAAAAGAGACATCTCTTTTTTTCTTTCTTTCTCCCTCAGTGCTTGAATCTGCCTTTCTGCTCCCTCAGTGCTTGAATCTGCCTTTCTGCTCCCTCAGTGCTTGAATCTGCCTCTCTCCGCTCCCTCAGTGCTTGAATCTGCCTCTCTCCGCTCCCTCAGTGCTTGAATCTGCCTCTCTCCCCTCCCTCAGTGCTTGAATCTGCCTCTCTCCGCCCTCAGTGCTTGAATCTGCCTCTCCCTCAGTGCTTGAATCTGCTGCTCCCTCAGTGCTTGAATCTGCCTCTCTCCCCTCCCTCAGTGCTTGAATCTGCCTCTCTCCGCTCCCTCAGTGCTTGAATCTGCCTCTCTCCGCTCCCTCAGTGCTTGAATCTGCCTCTCCCTCAGTGCTTGAATCTGCCGCTCCCTCAGTGCTTGAATCTGCCTCTCTCCACCCTCAGTGCTTGAATCTGCCTCTCTCCGCTCCCTCAGTGCTTGAATCTGCCTCTCTCCGCTCCCTCAGTGCTTGAATCTGCCTCTCTCCGCTCCCTCAGTGCTTGAATCTGCCTCTCTCCGCTCCCTCAGTGCTTGAATCTGCCTCTCCCTCAGTGCTTGAATCTGCCTTTCTGCTCCCTCAGTGCTTGAATCTGCCTTTCTGCTCCCTCAGTGCTTGAATCTGCCTCTCTCCGCTCCCTCAGTGCTTGAATCTGCCTCTCTCCGCTCCCTCAGTGCTTGAATCTGCCTCTCCCTCCGTGCTTGAATCTGCCGCTCCCTCAGTGCTTGAATCTGCCTCTCTCCACCCTCAGTGCTTGAATCTGCCTCTCTCCCCTCCCTCAGTGCTTGAATCTGCCTATCTCCCCTCCCTCAGTGCTTGAATCTGCCTCTCCCTCAGTGCTTGAATCTGCCGCTCCCTCAGTGCTTGAATCTGCCTCTCTCCACCCTCAGTGCTTGAATCTGCCTCTCTCCACCCTCAGTGCTTGAATCTGCCTCTCTCCGCTCCCTCAGTGCTTGAATCTGCCTCTCCCTCAGTGCTTGAATCTGCTGCTCCCTCAGTGCTTGAATCTGCCTCTCTCCGCTCCCACAGTGCTTGAATCTGCCTCTCTCCGCTCCCTCAGTGCTTGAATCTGCCTCTCTCCCCTCCCTCAGTGCTTGAATCTGCCTCTCTCCCCTCCCTCAGTGCTTGAATCTGCCTCTCTCCACCCTCAGTGCTTGAATCTGCCTCTCTCCGCCCTCAGTGCTTGAATCTGCCTCTCTCCGCTCCCTCAGTGCTTGAATCTGCCTCTCTCCGCTCCCTCAGTGCTTGAATCTGCCTCTCTCCACCCTCAGTGCTTGAATCTGCCTCTCTCCGCTCCCTCAGTGCTTGAATCTGCCTCTCTCCGCTCCCTCAGTGCTTGAATCTGCCTCTCTCCGCTCCCTCAGTGCTTGAATCTGCTGCTCCCTCAGTGCTTGAATCTGCCTCTCTCCGCCCTCAGTGCTTGAATCTGCCTCTCTCCGCTCCCTCAGTGCTTGAATCTGCCTCTCTCCGCTCCCTCAGTGCTTGAATCTGCCTCTCTCCGCTCCCTCAGTGCTTGAATCTGCCTCTCTCCGCTCCCTCAGTGCTTGAATCTGCTGCTCCCTCAGTGCTTGAATCTGCCTCTCCCTCAGTGCTTGAATCTGCCTCTCTCCACCCTCAGTGCTTGAATCTGCCTCTCTCCGCTCCCTCAGTGCTTGAATCTGCCTCTCCCTCAGTGCTTGAATCTGCCTCTCTCCACCCTCAGTGCTTGAATCTGCCTCTCTCCACCCTCAGTGCTTGAATCTGCCTCTCTCCGCCCTCAGTGCTTGAATCTGCCTCTCTCCCCTCCCTCAGTGCTTGAATCTGCCTCTCTCCCTCCCTCAGTGCTTGAATCTGCCTCTCTCCACCCTCAGTGCTTGAATCTGCCTCTCTCCACCCTCAGTGCTTGAATCTGCCTCTCTCCGCCCTCAGTGCTTGAATCTGCCTCTCTCCCCTCCCTCAGTGCTTGAATCTGCCTCTCTCCGCTCCCTCAGTGCTTGAATCTGCCTCTCTCCGCTCCCTCAGTGCTTGAATCTGCCTCTCTCCGCTCCCTCAGTGCTTGAATCTGCTGCTCCCTCAGTGCTTGAATCTGCCTCTCTCCGCCCTCAGTGCTTGAATCTGCCTCTCTCCGCTCCCTCAGTGCTTGAATCTGCCTCTCTCCGCTCCCTCAGTGCTTGAATCTGCCTCTCTCCGCTCCCTCAGTGCTTGAATCTGCCTCTCTCCGCTCCCTCAGTGCTTGAATCTGCCTCTCCCTCCGTGCTTGAATCTGCCGCTCCCTCAGTGCTTGAATCTGCCTCTCTCCACCCTCAGTGCTTGAATCTGCCTCTCTCCGCTCCCTCAGTGCTTGAATCTGCCTCTCTCCGCTCCCTCAGTGCTTGAATCTGCCTCTCCCTCCGTGCTTGAATCTGCCGCTCCCTCAGTGCTTGAATCTGCCTCTCTCCACCCTCAGTGCTTGAATCTGCCTCTCTCCACCCTCAGTGCTTGAATCTGCCTCTCTCCGCTCCCTCAGTGCTTGAATCTGCCTCTCCCTCAGTGCTTGAATCTGCCTCTCTCCGCTCCCTCAGTGCTTGAATCTGCCTCTCTCCGCTCCCTCAGTGCTTGAATCTGCCTCTCTCCCCTCCCTCAGTGCTTGAATCTGCCTCTCTCCGCCCTCAGTGCTTGAATCTGCCTCTCCCTCAGTGCTTGAATCTGCTGCTCCCTCAGTGCTTGAATCTGCCTCTCTCCCCTCCCTCAGTGCTTGAATCTGCCTCTCTCCGCTCCCTCAGTGCTTGAATCTGCCTCTCTCCGCTCCCTCAGTGCTTGAATCTGCCTCTCCCTCAGTGCTTGAATCTGCCGCTCCCTCAGTGCTTGAATCTGCCTCTCTCCACCCTCAGTGCTTGAATCTGCCTCTCTCCGCTCCCTCAGTGCTTGAATCTGCCTCTCTCCGCTCCCTCAGTGCTTGAATCTGCCTCTCTCCGCTCCCTCAGTGCTTGAATCTGCCTCTCTCCGCTCCCTCAGTGCTTGAATCTGCCTCTCCCTCAGTGCTTGAATCTGCCTTTCTGCTCCCTCAGTGCTTGAATCTGCCTTCTGCTCCCTCAGTGCTTGAATCTGCCTCTCTCCGCTCCCTCAGTGCTTGAATCTGCCTCTCTCCGCTCCCTCAGTGCTTGAATCTGCCTCTCCCTCCGTGCTTGAATCTGCCGCTCCCTCAGTGCTTGAATCTGCCTCTCTCCACCCTCAGTGCTTGAATCTGCCTCTCTCCCCTCCCTCAGTGCTTGAATCTGCCTATCTCCCCTCCCTCAGTGCTTGAATCTGCCTCTCCCTCAGTGCTTGAATCTGCCGCTCCCTCAGTGCTTGAATCTGCCTCTCTCCACCCTCAGTGCTTGAATCTGCCTCTCTCCACCCTCAGTGCTTGAATCTGCCTCTCTCCGCTCCCTCAGTGCTTGAATCTGCTCCCTCTCTGCTCCCTCAGTGCTTGAATCTGCCTCTCTCCGCTCCCTCAGTGCTTGAATCTGCCTCTCTCCGCTCCCTCAGTGCTTGAATCTGCCTCTCTCCGCTCCCTCAGTGCTTGAATCTGCCTCTCTCCCTCCCTCAGTGCTTGAATCTGCCTCTCTCCACCCTCAGTGCTTGAATCTGCCTCTCTCCGCCCTCAGTGCTTGAATCTGCCTCTCTCCGCTCAGTGCTTGAATCTGCCTCTCTCCGCTCCCTCAGTGCTTGAATCTGCCTCTCTCCCCTCAGTGCTTGAATCTGCCTCTCTCTACCCTCAGTGCTTGAATCTGCCTCTCTCCGCTCCCTCAGTGCTTGAATCTGCCTCTCTCCGCTCCCTCAGTGCTTGAATCTGCTGCTCCCTCAGTGCTTGAATCTGCCTCTCTCCGCCCTCAGTGCTTGAATCTGCCTCTCTCCCTCCCTCAGTGCTTGAATCTGCCTCTCTCCGCTCCCTCAGTGCTTGAATCTGCCTCCCTCAGTGCTTGAATCTGCTCCCTCAGTGCTTGAATCTGCCTCTCTCCGCTCCCTCAGTGCTTGAATCTGCTCTGCTCCCTCAGTGCTTGAATCTGCCTCTCCCTCAGTGCTTGAATCTGCCTCTCTCTCCCTCAGTGCTTGAATCTGCCTCTCTCCCTCAGTGCTTGAATCTGCCTCTCTCCCTCAGTGCTTGAATCTGCCTCTCTCCACCCTCAGTGCTTGAATCTGCCTCTCTCCACCCTCAGTGCTTGAATCTGCCTCTCTCCGCCCTCAGTGCTTGAATCTGCCTCTCTCCCTCCCTCAGTGCTTGAATCTGCCTCTCTCCCTCCCTCAGTGCTTGAATCTGCCTCTCTCCACCCTCAGTGCTTGAATCTGCCTCTCTCCACCCTCAGTGCTTGAATCTGCCTCTCTCCGCCCTCAGTGCTTGAATCTGCCTCTCTCCCTCCCTCAGTGCTTGAATCTGCCTCTCTCCCTCCCTCAGTGCTTGAATCTGCCTCTCTCCTCCCTCAGTGCTTGAATCTGCCGCTCCCTCAGTGCTTGAATCTGCCGCTCCCTCAGTGCTTGAATCTGCCGCTCCCTCAGTGCTTGAATCTGCCTCTCTCCTCCCTCAGTGCTTGAATCTGCCTCTCTCCGCTCCCTCAGTGCTTGAATCTGCCTCTCCCTCAGTGCTTGAATCTGCCTCTCCCTCAGTGCTTGAATCTGCCCTCTCCCTCAGTGCTTGAATCTGCCTCTCTCCCTCAGTGCTTGAATCTGCCTCTCTCCACCCTCAGTGCTTGAATCTGCCTCTCTCTCCCTCAGTGCTTGAATCTGCCTCTCTCCCTCAGTGCTTGAATCTGCCTCTCTCCACCCTCAGTGCTTGAATCTGCCTCTCTCCCCCTCAGTGCTTGAATCTGCCTCTCTCCCTCCCTCAGTGCTTGAATCTGCCTCTCTCCCTCCCTCAGTGCTTGAATCTGCCTCTCTCCCTCCCTCAGTGCTTGAATCTGCCTCTCTCCACCCTCAGTGCTTGAATCTGCCTCTCTCCCTCAGTGCTTGAATCTGCCTCTCTCCTCCCTCAGTGCTTGAATCTGCCTCTCTCCCTCCCTCAGTGCTTGAATCTGCCTCTCTCCCTCAGTGCTTGAATCTGCCTCTCCGCCCTCAGTGCTTGAATCTGCCGCTCCCTCAGTGCTTGAATCTGCCGCTCCCTCAGTGCTTGAATCTGCCTCTCTCCACCCTCAGTGCTTGAATCTGCCTCTCTCCGCTCCCTCAGTGCTTGAATCTGCCTCTCTCCCTCAGTGCTTGAATCTGCCCTCTCCCTCAGTGCTTGAATCTGCCGCTCCCTCAGTGCTTGAATCTGCCTCTCTCCCTCAGTGCTTGAATCTGCCTCTCTCCGCTCCCTCAGTGCTTGAATCTGCCTCTCTCCGCTCCCTCAGTGCTTGAATCTGCCTCTCCGCTCCAGTGCTTGAATCTGCCGCTCCCTCAGTGCTTGAATCTGCCTCTCTCCACCCTCAGTGCTTGAATCTGCCTCTCTCCTCCCTCAGTGCTTGAATCTGCCTCTCTCCGCTCCCTCAGTGCTTGAATCTGCCTCTCCGCCCTCAGTGCTTGAATCTGCCTCTCTCCGCTCCCTCAGTGCTTGAATCTGCCTCTCTCCGCTCCCTCAGTGCTTGAATCTGCCCTCCCTCAGTGCTTGAATCTGCCTCTCTCCGCCCTCAGTGCTTGAATCTGCCTCTCCCTCAGTGCTTGAATCTGCTGCTCCCTCAGTGCTTGAATCTGCCTCTCTCCGCTCCCTCAGTGCTTGAATCTGCCTCTCTCCGCTCCCTCAGTGCTTGAATCTGCCTCTCTCCGCTCCCTCAGTGCTTGAATCTGCCTCTCCCTCAGTGCTTGAATCTGCCTTTCTGCTCCCTCAGTGCTTGAATCTGCCTTTCTGCTCCCTCAGTGCTTGAATCTGCCTCTCTCCGCTCCCTCAGTGCTTGAATCTGCCTCTCTCCGCTCCCTCAGTGCTTGAATCTGCCTCTCCCTCGTGCTTGAATCTGCCGCTCCCTCAGTGCTTGAATCTGCCTCTCTCCACCCTCAGTGCTTGAATCTGCCTCTCTCCCTCCCTCAGTGCTTGAATCTGCCTATCTCCCCTCCCTCAGTGCTTGAATCTGCCTCTCCCTCAGTGCTTGAATCTGCCGCTCCCTCAGTGCTTGAATCTGCCTCTCTCCACCCTCAGTGCTTGAATCTGCCTCTCTCCACCCTCAGTGCTTGAATCTGCCTCTCTCCGCTCCCTCAGTGCTTGAATCTGCCTCTCCCTCAGTGCTTGAATCTGCTGCTCCCTCAGTGCTTGAATCTGCCTCTCTCCGCTCCCCAGTGCTTGAATCTGCCTCTCTCCGCTCCCTCAGTGCTTGAATCTGCCTCTCTCCCTCCCTCAGTGCTTGAATCTGCCTCTCTCCCTCCCTCAGTGCTTGAATCTGCCTCTCTCCACCCTCAGTGCTTGAATCTGCCTCTCTCCGCCCTCAGTGCTTGAATCTGCCTCTCTCCGCTCCCTCAGTGCTTGAATCTGCCTCTCTCCGCTCCCTCAGTGCTTGAATCTGCCTCTCTCCACCCTCAGTGCTTGAATCTGCCTCTCTCCGCTCCCTCAGTGCTTGAATCTGCCTCTCTCCGCTCCCTCAGTGCTTGAATCTGCCTCTCTCCGCTCCCTCAGTGCTTGAATCTGCTGCTCCCTCAGTGCTTGAATCTGCCTCTCTCCGCCCTCAGTGCTTGAATCTGCCTCTCTCCGCTCCCTCAGTGCTTGAATCTGCCTCTCTCCGCTCCCTCAGTGCTTGAATCTGCCTCTCTCCGCTCCCTCAGTGCTTGAATCTGCCTCTCTCCGCTCCCTCAGTGCTTGAATCTGCTGCTCCCTCAGTGCTTGAATCTGCCTCTCCCTCAGTGCTTGAATCTGCCTCTCTCCACCCTCAGTGCTTGAATCTGCCTCTCTCCGCTCCCTCAGTGCTTGAATCTGCCTCTCCCTCAGTGCTTGAATCTGCCTCTCTCCACCCTCAGTGCTTGAATCTGCCTCTCTCCACCCTCAGTGCTTGAATCTGCCTCTCTCCGCCCTCAGTGCTTGAATCTGCCTCTCTCCCCTCCCTCAGTGCTTGAATCTGCCTCTCTCCCCCCTCAGTGCTTGAATCTGCCTCTCTCCACCCTCAGTGCTTGAATCTGCCTCTCTCCACCCTCAGTGCTTGAATCTGCCTCTCTCCGCCCTCAGTGCTTGAATCTGCCTCTCTCCCCTCCCTCAGTGCTTGAATCTGCCTCTCTCCCTCCCTCAGTGCTTGAATCTGCCTCTCTCCGCCCTCAGTGCTTGAATCTGCCGCTCCCTCAGTGCTTGAAACTGCCGCTCCCTCAGTGCTTGAATCTGCCGCTCCCTCAGTGCTTGAACTGCCTCTCTCCACCCTCAGTGCTTGAATCTGCCTCTCTCCGCTCCCTCAGTGCTTGAATCTGCCTCTCTCCGCTCCCTCAGTGCTTGAATCTGCCTCTCCCTCAGTGCTTGAATCTGCCGCTCCCTCAGTGCTTGAATCTGCCTCTCCCTCAGTGCTTGAATCTGCCTCTCTCCACCCTCAGTGCTTGAATCTGCCTCTCTCTCCCTCAGTGCTTGAATCTGCCTCTCTCCCTCAGTGCTTGAATCTGCCCTCTCCACCCTCAGTGCTTGAATCTGCCTCTCTCCCTCAGTGCTTGAATCTGCCTCTCTCCCCCTCAGTGCTTGAATCTGCCTCTCTCCCTCCCTCAGTGCTTGAATCTGCCTCTCTCCCTCCCTCAGTGCTTGAATCTGCCTCTCTCCACCCTCAGTGCTTGAATCTGCCTCTCTCCACCCTCAGTGCTTGAATCTGCCTCTCTCCCTCAGTGCTTGAATCTGCCTCTCTCCCCTCCCTCAGTGCTTGAATCTGCCTCTCTCCCCTCCCTCAGTGCTTGAATCTGCCTCTCTCCGCCCTCAGTGCTTGAATCTGCCGCTCCCTCAGTGCTTGAATCTGCCGCTCCCTCAGTGCTTGAATCTGCCTCTCTCCACCCTCAGTGCTTGAATCTGCCTCTCTCCTCCCTCAGTGCTTGAATCTGCCTCTCTCCGCTCCCTCAGTGCTTGAATCTGCCTCTCCCTCCGTGCTTGAATCTGCCGCTCCCTCAGTGCTTGAATCTGCCTCTCTCCACCCTCAGTGCTTGAATCTGCCTCTCTCGCTCCCTCAGTGCTTGAATCTGCCTCTCTCCGCTCCCTCAGTGCTTGAATCTGCCTCTCCCTCCCTCGTGCTTGAATCTGCCGCTCCCTCAGTGCTTGAATCTGCCTCTCTCCACCCTCAGTGCTTGAATCTGCCTCTCTCCACCCTCAGTGCTTGAATCTGCCTCTCTCCGCCCTCAGTGCTTGAATCTGCCTCTCCCTCAGTGCTTGAATCTGCCTCTCTCCGCTCCCTCAGTGCTTGAATCTGCCTCTCTCCGCTCCCTCAGTGCTTGAATCTGCCTCTCTCCCTCCCTCAGTGCTTGAATCTGCCTCTCTCCGCCCTCAGTGCTTGAATCTGCCTCTCCCTCAGTGCTTGAATCTGCTCTCCCTCAGTGCTTGAATCTGCCTCTCTCCCCTCCCTCAGTGCTTGAATCTGCCTCTCTCCGCTCCCTCAGTGCTTGAATCTGCCTCTCTCCGCTCCCTCAGTGCTTGAATCTGCCTCTCCCTCAGTGCTTGAATCTGCCGCTCCCTCAGTGCTTGAATCTGCCTCTCTCCCCCTCAGTGCTTGAATCTGCCTCTCTCCGCTCCCTCAGTGCTTGAATCTGCCTCTCTCCGCTCCCTCAGTGCTTGAATCTGCCTCTCTCCGCTCCCTCAGTGCTTGAATCTGCCTCTCTCCGCTCCCTCAGTGCTTGAATCTGCTCTCTCCCTCAGTGCTTGAATCTGCCTCTGCTCCCTCAGTGCTTGAATCTGCCTCTCTGCTCCCTCAGTGCTTGAATCTGCCTCTCTCCGCTCCCTCAGTGCTTGAATCTGCCTCTCTCCGCTCCCTCAGTGCTTGAATCTGCCTCTCCCTCGTGCTTGAATCTGCCGCTCCCTCAGTGCTTGAATCTGCCTCTCTCCACCCTCAGTGCTTGAATCTGCCTCTCTCCCCTCCCTCAGTGCTTGAATCTGCCTCTCCCCTCCCTCAGTGCTTGAATCTGCCTCTCCCTCAGTGCTTGAATCTGCCGCTCCCTCAGTGCTTGAATCTGCCTCTCTCCACCCTCAGTGCTTGAATCTGCCTCTCTCCCCCTCAGTGCTTGAATCTGCCTCTCTCCGCTCCCTCAGTGCTTGAATCTGCCTCTCCCTCAGTGCTTGAATCTGCTGCTCCCTCAGTGCTTGAATCTGCCTCTCTCCGCTCCCACAGTGCTTGAATCTGCCTCTCTCCGCTCCCTCAGTGCTTGAATCTGCCTCTCTCCCCTCCCTCAGTGCTTGAATCTGCCTCTCTCCCCTCCCTCAGTGCTTGAATCTGCCTCTCTCCACCCTCAGTGCTTGAATCTGCCTCTCTCCGCCCTCAGTGCTTGAATCTGCCTCTCTCCGCTCCCTCAGTGCTTGAATCTGCCTCTCTCCGCTCCCTCAGTGCTTGAATCTGCCTCTCCCCCTCAGTGCTTGAATCTGCCTCTCTCCGCTCCCTCAGTGCTTGAATCTGCCTCTCTCCGCTCCCTCAGTGCTTGAATCTGCCTCTCTCCGCTCCCTCAGTGCTTGAATCTGCTGCTCCCTCAGTGCTTGAATCTGCCTCTCTCCGCCCTCAGTGCTTGAATCTGCCTCTCTCCGCTCCCTCAGTGCTTGAATCTGCCTCTCTCCGCTCCCTCAGTGCTTGAATCTGCCTCTCTCCGCCTCTCTCCGCTCCCTCAGTGCTTGAATCTGCCTCTCTCCGCTCCCTCAGTGCTTGAATCTGCTGCTCCCTCAGTGCTTGAATCTGCCTCTCCCTCAGTGCTTGAATCTGCCTCTCTCCACCCTCAGTGCTTGAATCTGCCTCTCTCCGCTCCCTCAGTGCTTGAATCTGCCTCTCCCTCAGTGCTTGAATCTGCCTCTCTCCACCCTCAGTGCTTGAATCTGCCTCTCTCCACCCTCAGTGCTTGAATCTGCCTCTCTCCGCCCTCAGTGCTTGAATCTGCCTCTCTCCCTCCCTCAGTGCTTGAATCTGCCTCTCTCCCTCCCTCAGTGCTTGAATCTGCCTCTCTCCACCCTCAGTGCTTGAATCTGCCTCTCTCCACCCTCAGTGCTTGAATCTGCCTCTCTCCGCCCTCAGTGCTTGAATCTGCCTCTCTCCCTCCCTCAGTGCTTGAATCTGCCTCTCTCCTCCCTCAGTGCTTGAATCTGCCTCTCTCGCCCTCAGTGCTTGAATCTGCCGCTCCCTCAGTGCTTGAAACTGCCGCTCCCTCAGTGCTTGAATCTGCCGCTCCCTCAGTGCTTGAATCTGCCTCTCTCCACCCTCAGTGCTTGAATCTGCCTCTCTCCGCTCCCTCAGTGCTTGAATCTGCCTCTCTCCGCTCCCTCAGTGCTTGAATCTGCCTCTCCCTCCGTGCTTGAATCTGCCGCTCCCTCAGTGCTTGAATCTGCCTCTCCCTCAGTGCTTGAATCTGCCTCTCTCCACCCTCAGTGCTTGAATCTGCCTCTCTCCGCTCCCTCAGTGCTTGAATCTGCCTCTCCCTCAGTGCTTGAATCTGCCTCTCTCCACCCTCAGTGCTTGAATCTGCCTCTCTCCACCCTCAGTGCTTGAATCTGCCTCTCTCCGCCCTCAGTGCTTGAATCTGCCTCTCTCCCCTCCCTCAGTGCTTGAATCTGCCTCTCTCCCCTCCCTCAGTGCTTGAATCTGCCTCTCTCCACCCTCAGTGCTTGAATCTGCCTCTCTCCACCCTCAGTGCTTGAATCTGCCTCTCTCCGCCCTCAGTGCTTGAATCTGCCTCTCTCCCTCCCTCAGTGCTTGAATCTGCCTCTCTCCACCCTCAGTGCTTGAATCTGCCTCTCTCCGCCCTCAGTGCTTGAATCTGCCGCTCCCTCAGTGCTTGAAACTGCCGCTCCCTCAGTGCTTGAATCTGCCGCTCCCTCAGTGCTTGAAACTGCCTCTCTCCACCCTCAGTGCTTGAATCTGCCTCTCTCCGCTCCCTCAGTGCTTGAATCTGCCTCTCTCCGCTCCCTCAGTGCTTGAATCTGCCTCTCCCTCCGTGCTTGAATCTGCCGCTCCCTCAGTGCTTGAATCTGCCTCTCTCCACCCTCAGTGCTTGAATCTGCCTCTCTCCGCTCCCTCAGTGCTTGAATCTGCCTCTCTCCGCTCCCTCAGTGCTTGAATCTGCCTCTCCCTCGTGCTTGAATCTGCCGCTCCCTCAGTGCTTGAATCTGCCTCTCTCCACCCTCAGTGCTTGAATCTGCCTCTCTCCACCCTCAGTGCTTGAATCTGCCTCTCTCCGCTCCCTCAGTGCTTGAATCTGCCTCTCCCTCAGTGCTTGAATCTGCCTCTCTCCGCTCCCTCAGTGCTTGAATCTGCCTCTCTCCGCTCCCTCAGTGCTTGAATCTGCCTCTCTCCCCTCCCTCAGTGCTTGAATCTGCCTCTCTCCGCCCTCAGTGCTTGAATCTGCCTCTCCCTCAGTGCTTGAATCTGCTGCTCCCTCAGTGCTTGAATCTGCCTCTCTCCCTCCCTCAGTGCTTGAATCTGCCTCTCTCCGCTCCCTCAGTGCTTGAATCTGCCTCTCTCCGCTCCCTCAGTGCTTGAATCTGCCTCTCCCTCAGTGCTTGAATCTGCCGCTCCCTCAGTGCTTGAATCTGCCTCTCTCCACCCTCAGTGCTTGAATCTGCCTCTCTCCGCTCCCTCAGTGCTTGAATCTGCCTCTCTCCGCTCCCTCAGTGCTTGAATCTGCCTCTCTCCGCTCCCTCAGTGCTTGAATCTGCCTCTCTCCGCTCCCTCAGTGCTTGAATCTGCCTCTCCCTCAGTGCTTGAATCTGCCTTTCTGCTCCCTCAGTGCTTGAATCTGCCTTTCTGCTCCCTCAGTGCTTGAATCTGCCTCTCTCCGCTCCCTCAGTGCTTGAATCTGCCTCTCTCCGCTCCCTCAGTGCTTGAATCTGCCTCTCCCTCCGTGCTTGAATCTGCCGCTCCCTCAGTGCTTGAATCTGCCTCTCTCCACCCTCAGTGCTTGAATCTGCCTCTCTCCCCTCCCTCAGTGCTTGAATCTGCCTATCTCCCCTCCCTCAGTGCTTGAATCTGCCTCTCCCTCAGTGCTTGAATCTGCCGCTCCCTCAGTGCTTGAATCTGCCTCTCTCCACCCTCAGTGCTTGAATCTGCCTCTCTCCACCCTCAGTGCTTGAATCTGCCTCTCTCCGCTCCCTCAGTGCTTGAATCTGCCTCTCCCTCAGTGCTTGAATCTGCTGCTCCCTCAGTGCTTGAATCTGCCTCTCTCCGCTCCCACAGTGCTTGAATCTGCCTCTCTCCGCTCCCTCAGTGCTTGAATCTGCCTCTCTCCCTCCCTCAGTGCTTGAATCTGCCTCTCTCCCCTCCCTCAGTGCTTGAATCTGCCTCTCTCCACCCTCAGTGCTTGAATCTGCCTCTCTCCGCCCTCAGTGCTTGAATCTGCCTCTCTCCGCTCCCTCAGTGCTTGAATCTGCCTCTCTCCGCTCCCTCAGTGCTTGAATCTGCCTCTCTCCACCCTCAGTGCTTGAATCTGCCTCTCTCCGCTCCCTCAGTGCTTGAATCTGCCTCTCTCCGCTCCCTCAGTGCTTGAATCTGCCTCTCTCCGCTCCCTCAGTGCTTGAATCTGCTGCTCCCTCAGTGCTTGAATCTGCCTCTCTCCGCCCTCAGTGCTTGAATCTGCCTCTCTCCGCTCCCTCAGTGCTTGAATCTGCCTCTCTCCGCTCCCTCAGTGCTTGAATCTGCCTCTCTCCGCTCCCTCAGTGCTTGAATCTGCCTCTCTCCGCTCCCTCAGTGCTTGAATCTGCTGCTCCCTCAGTGCTTGAATCTGCCTCTCCCTCAGTGCTTGAATCTGCCTCTCTCCACCCTCAGTGCTTGAATCTGCCTCTCTCCGCTCCCTCAGTGCTTGAATCTGCCTCTCCCTCAGTGCTTGAATCTGCCTCTCTCCACCCTCAGTGCTTGAATCTGCCTCTCTCCACCCTCAGTGCTTGAATCTGCCTCTCTCCGCCCTCAGTGCTTGAATCTGCCTCTCTCCCCTCCCTCAGTGCTTGAATCTGCCTCTCTCCCCTCCCTCAGTGCTTGAATCTGCCTCTCTCCACCCTCAGTGCTTGAATCTGCCTCTCTCCACCCTCAGTGCTTGAATCTGCCTCTCTCCGCCCTCAGTGCTTGAATCTGCCTCTCTCCCCTCCCTCAGTGCTTGAATCTGCCTCTCTCCCCTCCCTCAGTGCTTGAATCTGCCTCTCTCCGCCCTCAGTGCTTGAATCTGCCGCTCCCTCAGTGCTTGAAACTGCCGCTCCCTCAGTGCTTGAATCTGCCGCTCCCTCAGTGCTTGAAACTGCCTCTCTCCACCCTCAGTGCTTGAATCTGCCTCTCTCCGCTCCCTCAGTGCTTGAATCTGCCTCTCTCCGCTCCCTCAGTGCTTGAATCTGCCTCTCCCTCCGTGCTTGAATCTGCCGCTCCCTCAGTGCTTGAATCTGCCTCTCTCCACCCTCAGTGCTTGAATCTGCCTCTCTCCCCTCCCTCAGTGCTTGAATCTGCCTCTCTCCGCCCTCAGTGCTTGAATCTGCCTCTCTCCCCTCCCTCAGTGCTTGAATCTGCCTCTCTCCGCCCTCAGTGCTTGAATCTGCCTCTCTCCCCTCCCTCAGTGCTTGAATCTGCCTCTCTCCCCTCCCTCAGTGCTTGAATCTGCCTCTCTCCGCTCCCTCAGTGCTTGAATCTGCTGCTCCCTCAGTGCTTGAATCTGCCTCTCCCTCAGTGCTTGAATCTGCCTCTCCCTCAGTGCTTGAATCTGCCTCTCTCCACCCTCAGTGCTTGAATCTGCCTCTCTCCACCCTCAGTGCTTGAATCTGCCTCTCTCCGCCCTCAGTGCTTGAATCTGCCTCTCTCCGCTCCCTCAGTGCTTGAATCTGCCTCTCTCCGCCCTCAGTGCTTGAATCTGCCGCTCCCTCAGTGCTTGAATCTGCCTCTCTCCACCCTCAGTGCTTGAATCTGCCTCTCTCCGCTCCCTCAGTGCTTGAATCTGCCTCTCTCCGCTCCCTCAGTGCTTGAATCTGCCTCTCCCTCCGTGCTTGAATCTGCCGCTCCCTCAGTGCTTGAATCTGCCTCTCTCCACCCTCAGTGCTTGAATCTGCCTCTCTCCGCTCCCTCAGTGCTTGAATCTGCTGCTCCCTCAGTGCTTGAATCTGCCTCTCTCCGCTCCCACAGTGCTTGAATCTGCCTCTCTCCCCTCCCTCAGTGCTTGAATCTGCCTCTCTCCACCATCAGTGCTTGAATCTGCCTCTCTCCGCCCTCAGTGCTTGAATCTGCCTCTCTCCCCTCCCTCAGTGCTTTAATCTGCCTATCTCCCCTCCCTCAGTGCTTGAATCTGCCTCTCCCTCAGTGCTTGAATCTGCCTCTCCCTCAGTGCTTGAATCTGCCTCTCCCTCAGTGCTTGAATCTGCCTCTCCCTCAGTGCTTGAATCTGCTTCTCTCCACCCTCAGTGCTTGAATCTGCCTCTCTCCGCCCTCAGTGCTTGAATCTGCCTCTCCCTCAGTGCTTGAATCTGCCTCTCTCCACCCTCAATGCTTGAATCTGCCTCCCCTCAGTGCTTGAATCTGCCTCTCCCTCAGTGCTTGAATCTGCCTCTCTCCGCCCTCAGTGCTTGAATCTGCCTCTCTCCACCCTCAGTGCTTGAATCTGCCTGTCTCCACCCTCAGTGCTTGAATCTGCTGCTTCCTCAGTGCTTGAATCTGCTTCTCTCCACCCTCAGTGCTTGAATCTGCCTCTCTCCACCCTCAATGCTTGCATCTGCCTCCCCTCAGTGCTTGAATCTGCCTCTCTCCGCCCTCAGTGCTTTAATCTGCCTCTCTCCGCCCTCAGTGCTTGAATCTGTCTCTCTCCACCCTCAGTGCTTGAATCTGCCTCTCCCTCAGTGCTTGAATCTGCCTCTCCCTCAGTGCTTGAATCTGCCTCTCCCTCAGTGCTTGAATCTGCCTCTCCCTCAGTGCTTGAATCTGCCTCTCCCTCAGTGCTTGAATCTGCCTCTCCCTCAGTGCTTGAATCTGCCTCTCTCCGCCCTTAGTGCTTGAATCTGCCTTTCTGCTCCCCCTGCAGTGCTTGAATCTGCCTCTCTCCACCCTCAGTGCTTGAATCTGCCTCTCTCCGCCCTCAGTGCTTGAATCTGCCTCGATCTCTCCGCCCTCAGTGCTTAAATCTGCTTGACAGAAGATAGCAAGCAATGCACTAAGGTGACAGTAAACTCACCAAGTAAAAGCAAATGATACAATGCTCTATCTTTTATGACGATTAAAATGAGATATTGCAATAATTATACACGAATTTAAAAATGTTTGTCTTACATTTAGGAATAATGCGAGACCATCGAGACTGTGTTAAGGAGCGACTGATTTGTGCATGTTTATACGCGTGTGCGGAAAAGAGTGAAACTGAAAAGTGATAAGATAAAATGTTATGTACAATTAAGACGCATATTTGCCGTTGTGGATTCCTATCAAATAAATTCAAACTCTACACAACTTTCAAAGGCCTATAGATAATGCATAGTAGCCCAAAAGTATTGCACTAATTGGGTGACGAGGCATCGTCCCGCTGTTTACTTTTTTTGAAAGCAAAAACACTTGCAATTGCCAGGATTGGCATGAATAAAACTGCAAATGCACCCAACAGAGGGACAGAGAGTGGCGAATGGCATATACATATGTATTGCATCTGCAGTTTGGGCTGTTTTCAACCATACAGCTGAATAATAATAGAGGTAAGAGAGCTGCTTGTAGATGAATGCAGCTCAACAAAGTTTTTAGTTTGATATTCGAAAATTGCAGCATGCGCCTGCATTCGCAGAGTGAGGGTGAAATAGTATTAATATATGCTCACTATATGCCACACAATTGCCAGCTTATAATCAACACAATAGACCAAAAATGAAGCTCACTGCAACCACATGCTACTTTAAAACCCCCCTCCCCTGTTGATGTGACTGAAATATTCGACTCACCTATATAATAAACTAATACAAATAATGCCCATAAAGGCTGCTGAACTATTATTGTAAAGCAATGCCTGCCCGCGGTGGCTATTCAAGTCAAATCTTCTTCAACCAGGTGCTCCGGCGCCGGTGTGCATATGCCTTCCATCTCATTCTTAAAAATCTTGAGCTCTTGGAGAATGCCTGAGCACACGGAGAGAAGCACAAAGCAGCTAACAGTGTGTGAGCTGCCCGTGTTTAGCCTGGGGGTGCAGGGCTGGGCGGGTCCGCTAAGGCGGCACGCAGCTGCAACAGCAAAAGCAGCCCCTCCACACCACTCCGACGTGCTCAGCCAGGCGCGTCTGCTTGCCTCGCTCGGAGAAGAAAAATGCAGTCCTGATCGCCTGCAGCCATAATAGCGAGCACTGCATTGTTCTGACCCAGCCCCAGCCCGCTGTCATAACCCTCTCCCTCTCTCCCCCCGAAGAACTCCAAGACCCAACAATGAGGCGGTGAGGGTCAGGCGACGGTCGCGGCCCCCCAAACTGCACAGCACTGGCCGCGCACACAGCCGCCCGCCGTGAGGAGCCCTATAAGTAGGACCGAGCTGAGCCCAGAGCTAAACTCAAAGAGCTCGGAGCTTCAGCTTGACTATTACAGCGGCTTATTAGAGTTACTCCACTATAGCCAGCCTGACAGACCAAAACAGATCCGGTAGCGCTGGGCGAGCAGGTGACATGCGAAGACTGCAATAGCAATATTTAATCTCAATTGTTGCAAATTGCGCAATAAAAAAGCGCCTAAAATCGTATTGCACCTTCCCCGCTCAAACGCTATCGGATTAAATCGGCCAGTCAACAATACATAATATTGGAGATTCCCAGTCGTAATGCAATACCAATAACAAACTTTTCAATTCCCCATTATTTCAGGTTTCCACAACACACCTGCGCACTTCAAGAGAGACAATGAAGAAAACAGCAATAACACAACATCATTTAATAAACGTGTATATTTAACACCGCTAAGTTGAGAAATTATATTTGATATAGTAGTGTATTTTTTTACTTTTCAACGCTCTAGCATTACTCATTGCTAGTAGTATGATGCGGGCTAGATAGTTAGACAAGGGCAGTGCAGGATGTAGAGAAATGGAGACTGACAGCAACAGATGATGCGTATTTAATGATTTTTTACAACAGAGATGACCGACTGCGCTAAAAACGGGGAACAGAACAGAAATAAGTGCCGCGATGACAAAATCGCATAATTTTAAGAGAGCTAATCAGCAATCAACTTTTACAGTTACATTTGTACTAATCAACTATGGCTGAAGGTATATCAGCATAACTTGACAGTTGAAAAGAGAAAAACAAATTTATACAAAACAGTTCAATTTGACAGATTGGCTAAATAATAAAAATTTGCTTGATTAAAAAACGGCCAAACTTTTAGTATGAAAAATGTAGCTATTTAGCAATAATTTTGCCCTGCTGCCACGCTGTAATTAATGAGTTAATTTAGTCAAAGAAAACCCGGGGATTCGGGCCTTAGCCACTCTTGCCCTGCGGCACAGCCGGCAAGCTGCCCTTCTTCTTCAGCAACACAGGATGGATAGAGGGCAGCACGCCGCCAAAGCTGATGTGCACGTGCTTCAACAGTTCGTTCAGTTCGGCGTCGTTGCGCACGCCTAGCATGATGTGCCTGGGCGTGACGGTCTTCCTCTTGTTAGCCCTGGCAGCGTTGCCTGCATGTTGGCGTTTTGTGCGGAGCGGGGGGGGGAGAACAAATCTAAGCTTGACTTGCTACTGATAAGTAGCACCATTGGCGCATGGGAGAAAAAGAATGCATTTTTTCAGTCCTGTTGAGCTTGAACCGTCATGAGCTTAGGTCCGTGATTTAGAATTTTATCATCATAGAGTTACTAGTAATAGTTCACTGGGCTGGGGTAATGAAGCTACTCTGCTAAGCGGCTCGATTCCAAGTGCAATCACAATAATTTTGGAGCTAAATTGGAATCTCGGCTTGTGCAATTAACGCGGCCTTGAGGCCCACCACCAGGGCACAGTGAAGTGTTCATGCCTAAAATATAAGTGCGTACGCATCCGCGCGCTTGTGTGCCTGCTCAGGGGAGTCGGCGGAATGGGCAGCAACGCATCTCGCCGGTTGTGACTTTAAGTGTCACTTAAAGTGCGCCAGGGTGCACACAGGTCCCCTGACTCTAATAAAAATAGAGAGCTGCGCTGATTCCCCTTAGTAGCAATCATTCATTCTAAACTAATATGATATGCAAAATAACAAAAAAGCCGTTTACACATTCTACGGCTTGAGTAGAGCTCTTACCGCTTAGTTCGTTGACCTCCGCAACCAGGTACTCCATGACGGCGGCAAGGTAGACGCTGGCGCCGACGCTAACTTTCTTACCGTAGCGACCGAGTTTCAGGTAGCGATGAACCCTAGCAACCGGCATAACTAGTCCGGCGCGAGACGATTTGCTTTTCTGCTGCTTTCCAGTAGATTTTCTGGCAGCTTTACCACCGGCACGACCAGACATGATTGGCTAACTCGATCAGCATGCATTCATCAAATAGAAGATGCGGCGTTTGCAGTAACAACTTGTTTGGTTTTAAAATGAATTGATAGTTAACAAATTGAATAGATTCTCAGTCCTGTTGAGCTTGAACCATCACTGTTTTTGTAGTTCAGGTCAAGAATTTTATCATCATGATATTTAGATAGAATATTAAAGATAGATATATCTGTAAACATTACTATAGTTAGTTTAGGTAATAATAAAAAACAATAAATGCCCCAACTAATTGGATTTTTTATAACCTGCAGGGTTAAGGCAGAGGGGATGGGAACCAAAGATGCAAGATTCAAAAGCTTTCTACAGAATAAGAGGCAATAGCATTGGAAAGATTTGTCAGCATAGTTTAATATTAATACATTATAGTCAAGGTGGTATAGTACATATCATGGTCCTATAGAACCATGTACCATGGAAAGTGACTTTGTTGGAAAATACAGCAATACTGGCATATTTTTGCCTTTAACTAAGAATCTTAGTGTATATAATTTTGGGTTTAATATTAGCATATAGTTGGTATGCAAAAATGGCCCATTTTCCAGTTTTTGCATTTATGGTATAACTGGACATTGATCAAAGAAAACTTAAAAAAGGAAGCTAAAATAAAAATAATGTCCAACTTACAAAGAAAAAAAAAATTATAGAAATAAAATGACACTTCCATACTTTAATAAAACATCTTGCTTCTGAAAGAATGTATAAAAAGTTGGCACAGAAATTTTATATATGCACTAATGAACTAGGGAGGGGTGATAAAATCTGGATTGTAGGAGGCTAGAATTCCTATGAATTATTCAAAACTTTTAAACAAATGACAGCAGATAACAAAGCATAATATGATGTATAGAAAAAATAGTAAGCCACAAAATTTTTGAAAGGTATAGTATAGTATAATATTAAGAATAAAAGGTGCTCCATATGACAATTATTATTGTAGCCAAAAAAAATATATATATTCACTAAAAGTTATTTTATCAAAAAATTGTGTTTTTGGTTTTGTTCATAACTTTTATTATTTCTTTCTTAATTTAATTTTGATATATTTTTCTATTAAAAACATTTAGACATTTTTTGACTTACATTTTATAGCATTCTACAATAATTATGGCTATGGTTATGGGAAATTTAGGGTGGCACTTTTTCAAGCAAAATTTGATTACAGACTGCAACTATGGAGATCTTGCCAATTGGCAAAGATATGGTTATGGATTATAGAGATTTGGAGCATCATATATAATTTCTTGTAACAATATAAATCAAGCAGAATTTTTTTTGTAAAAAAGGTTTATTTTATTTAAATTTTTATATTTTTGGCTAAAAAAATAAACACAATATTGGCTATCTCATATAAAATGCATCTATATTTATAGTACCAAACTAAACATACCTAAATCTAAGAGTTTTTGCTTTTTGTTTAATTGCTTTTGCTTTGTCTTCACATTTTGGTCTTTGCCTTTGAAAATTAGGGTTTTTTGTTAATTTATAATTTGGCTACAAAAAAATTGGAATACAGAGATTTGACTAATTTTGGCTACAAAGATAAAAAGGTATAACAATACAATAGAGCATTATATTTTACCACTATTTTTTAATTATTGTGCATCTACATTTACAAGTCCTACTTTCAGTACTTTATAGGAAAAATACACTCTAAAAGTCAAAGCATTTATCACAACAAAACAGTCAACTTTTTTACTCTTAAATCTATTTTTATAAACAAAATATTTATTTAAACTTCTCAATAAGATATATATAATTAAGTGCAATAATTCAATTTTTAATTTTAAAAATCTTACTAGAGTCTCTAAAATAAACTAAGTATGCATTAGCCTTGCATGCCAAAAGTAGGTATACACAATTGGCATGCATCACACCTAAGAAAATATTATGCATGGATGTATTATGCGCTTTAAAAAATCATGCAAAAAAGTTATTGTGAAGTAGAAAAAAAGATGAAAAAAGTTCATTTCTAAGTATAAATTTCAAGCTTTCTAGTTTTTTAGTATGTAACAAAATAGTTAATAAAATCTTTGAGTATCAATTCTTTTCTATAAATAATATTGCCAAAAAGTAAAAAATTTATCAAATTATCTCCCAAAAAGGTTCATTACACAATCGAAAAAGATCTTTTATTGTCATAATATTGGCATAGTTATAAGAATGGGCATACACTCCATTTTTAATATAGGCCACTATATTTGTAAATATTCAATTTTTATTCAGGTGTGCACCCAGCATGATCTAGATTCTAGACTATGGCTATATGGGGCCTAA
Organism: Macrostomum lignano; assembly: GCA_002269645.1. Lineage (NCBI taxonomy): Eukaryota > Metazoa > Platyhelminthes > Macrostomidae > Macrostomum > Macrostomum lignano. The sequence continues at coordinate 129,271 of NIVC01002491.1, read as the reverse complement.
TAATATATAATATAGCTTAGACCCTAAGGTAGGGGGTCCAGTGAGAAAATTTTTTTCTGAATTCTTAACTTTTAACTATGCCATTTTGTAGATCTGGATGTTCTGATTGAAATGACACCAAGGTTTTGAAAATTGGTTCAGTAATAAAAAAGTTATTGAGGTTTTTCTTCTGAAAAAATGCATTTTTTTGTATCTCAAATACACTAGAAACTGTGCTGTTTTTGGAGGAAAAAATATGTTTTTTGCAGTAAAATCTGTATAACATTTTTATTTTTCAACCAATCTTGGTGCTTTTGGTGTCATTTTGTAGCATTTTGTTTCCACTTTTTGATCCTGTATTCTGATGTGTACATGTGTTGCTGGAATTAATGCACTTTAGTGGAGATTGGCAAAAATTTGTTAAATACTATTTTTCCTGGGATATATTACTTTTACTTATTTAGGGTATATCTCTATAATTCCTGAACCAATCTTATTGTTTTTGGTGTCATTTTGTAGCTCTTTGTTGCCACTTGTGGATCTTATATTCTACTAGGCACATATGCTGCTAGGGTGTATGGAATTCAGTGGAAATGGATTATTTCAAAAGTTATAGCCACAGAAAGAAGACCACTTTTTTGCCATTTTTCCCTTCTGCACAAGCCAAAAACAGGCTCACTGGACCCCCTACCTAAGGCCTAACAATAACTAACAAAAAATTTATAAACATATAATGGCCTGACTAGAATATTTAATTTTTAGCACTAAATTTAAATAGGCAAATATTATTAGCATTTATAGCTTGTGCAAAAAATATACTAGTATTGTTAAAAATAGACTAAAAAAGTAAAGTAAAACAAAAACTTTTTCATTATTTATTGAAATATAATTATGATCTTCAACTTTGCTATTCAGTATGGCACATAGCATGATCTCCACTATGACCTATGCCATAATAGCAGCTAGGCTAGGCCTATTAATTTAAGCCCTCTATAATAGGCATTAGGATAGGCCTAGCCTTGGCCTAGGCCTACCCCACTGTTACTTAAGATGTAATCAGCGCTGTGGACTACCTAATTGATCTCATAAACAGCCAGACTTCGTTTTTAGCACATTAGATATGGTCCCCTGTCTCGAATCGTGTTGGCAGGCTTGCGACATAGTCATAGGCCTAGTTATGCTTTGTATAGAAAGGAAGTAGAGCCTAGTATTTAAAAATATTGTACTGTTATCAGACTTTAGGGATTTAGAAAGAAAGAACAATAATCTTCAACAATATATTGATCAATAAACTAGGAGCACGGTTTTCTTTAAGCCGTTTTCTTTTAAGTGGGTCTAGAGAGAGGAATAAGAGAAGCAGAGTGGCTGACGACTCATTGTGGACGAAATATTCGTTGTTAAATAAATCTTCGTGGATTGATCAAACGAATTTAGAGACATTTTAAATAGCTTTGACAAACTTAAACAAAACCGAATATACTTTTTATATAATAAAGCACTTTAATTAAAAATTGCTGCAAAAACTAATTTAAATATTTTTTACTTTGGTTATTACCCTGTTTCTCACTTTAAATTTTAAGTAAGAAGGGCAAGTGTAAACGCATAAAAAGAGAATTAATAAATAGCTAACTAAAACGACTGATTTTATTGCAAAAGTAAGAGCTCGTAAGATTGTCAGTGAAATAAATAGCGAACGAAAACTTCGATGATTCTGCTAAGTATGAAAAATACTGGACAAAAATATAAAGTGGGACTTTCCAAAAAGCATTTGATGGCCTAGAGTATGATAATTAATCAATTAATAACCATAATTCTGGCTTCGTCATAATAAAAGCTAATGGGGGTGGACATGCCAATGCTTTGTACCCCCACCCCAATTTGTGACCCGTTATGGTAGTCAATAATTTTTCTTTAGGGCGCCAAAGTGTAGCGTTTTTTGCTCCAAAATGAGTGCCTGTGGCGCTAAAATGAGTGCCTGGGGCGCCCAAAATGAGTGCTGGCAAAACGATTTTCAAAATAATGGAAATGTGGGAATTTAGTCATGTACATGTTCATGTTAAATTCTTTAGCTTTGTCCCCCCACCATAAAATCTAATGGCGACGCCTCTGCTGGTGTCTGACGTTCGCAAGGACCTGCGACGACGTCGCCGTGGACTAGCCCTGCCTTTTGTTCCGTGAGGGCTGTCCTGCAGTCCGAGGCCCTGCCTGACTGCCAGAGGGCGGCGTTGTCCCAGGCAGTGATCGATACCGTCCTTTTGTACGACACCGAGACCTGGACGCTGACGGAATCGCTTGAACAGCAGGTCGATGCGGCGCACGCTGGCTTGCTGCTCGCCGCCTTCAAGATCGGCTACGAGCGAGTCACCAATACGGCACTCTATCGCCGCGCGCCAGCCTGTTCCGTCCCAGCGAACTGTTGCGCCGTCGGCGACTCCAGCTAGCTGGTTGGCCATATCATGAGCCGAGTTTTACTGGCCGCAGCCGGTGCATGAGGTACGCTGCTGCTGACGCTGCAGGCACCCTTACCGGTGGGGACAGGGCGCGCATTCGGCTGCCGGCGGTGCGGCCTACATTTGCGCCCAGCCCTCAAACGCGCCCTAGCTGTGGCATTGTCTCACGCCTGACTGGCTGACAATGTATTTTATTGTTGTTTCTTATTGTATAGTGGCGTAGACGCTTTGTTGATTACTATGTGTATTGAATTTAAATTCGTGTGTGCGCATTACATGCACAAATTTTTTAAAGAATAATACGGGACAACAGTCGTTTTCTTCATTTTGGTTTCGAATTATCTTTCTGCTATTTGCTTAAATTTCGTATGATTTTAATTTTCATCGATATGGAATTTCGATATCTAGAAAGCACGGATTGCTTCACGGATCACGGCAGACCAAGAGAATTGCTTTCAGACATCAATCTGACACAGAGCACACGCTATTACATGTACATTTAGAAGCGTTGGCTTCATACAGTGGATTATGCTTCGTGCAATTTCTCTTATTACAAATCATTAATTTTTCGGGGTCTAGGATTTCCATATTTAGGATGGAATAATGTTCGCGAGTTTGCATGCTTGTACATGCACATAGATACAGTCCCCGAATTCCATCAAAGGCAATATGCATTTGGCATGCAGAAAGCAGGTCAAGTTTCAGATCGAACTAAACCATATTTAATTAGTTGTTGAGACGCTTCTCTCTCATTTCATCACGTATCGACAATTCCGTATAGCTTCCAACTACTTTATAACAATTCAGGATGTTGCACTCGCAAATGGTAGAAATTCTATGAAAGGCCGCAATTGCTTCAGCTAAATGTCTATGCTCAGGCGCGTCGCCACCGGGGGTCAGGGGGGACATGTCCTTCCAGTAAAAGCTATGGGGGAACATGCCCTGATGCCTGACCATAATATAAATAAGTTAATCAGACGGAGCTTTCGATAAAAACTGAAGCCATATCTGTAGCCATCGAATAAAAGTACAAATTCGAAGAGATTTAAGTGGCCTTCATCCTGCTTCCGCCCCTCTCCCTGCTGCACGATCGAGGGATGGAGCTATACTCAGCTTTGGCTTTTATAGCCAGCCTCCCCTGTCTTCTCTCCCGTGTCTCGACGCCAATTGCTCCATATTGATTTAATGGGCACTCGGAGAGCAGCACAGATTTTGTTATTTACGAGCATTAATAATTATGCCTTATCAACCGCGAAACATATCTATACTGCTGGCCGCACTTTTTAATAAACACATCTTGTAATATTTGTAAAAATCTACTTCTAGTAAACAGGTTCACCTGTTGGAGTGAGCACAGATATCACCACACCTGTTGGAGTGAGCACACATCTCACACCTGTTTGAGTGAGCTCACATATTATGAACCTGTTGGAGTGAACACACATCTCACCACACCTGTTGGAGTGAGCACACATCTCACACCTGTTGGAGTGAGCACACATCTCACACCTGTTGGAGTGAGCACACATCTCACACCTGTTGGAGTGAGCACACATATTATGCACCTGTTGGAGTGAGCACACATCTCACACCTGTTGGAGTGAGCACACATCTCACACCTGTTGGAGTGAGCACACATATTATGCACCTGTTGGAGTGAGCACACATCTCACACCTGTTGGAGTGAGCACACATCTCACACCTGTTGGAGTGAGCACACATATTATGCACCTGTTGGAGTGAGCACACATATTATGCACCTGTTGGAGTGAACACACATATTATGCACCTGTTGGAGTGAACACACATATTATGCACCTGTTGGAGTGAACACACATATTATGCACCTGTTGGAGTGAGCACACATATTATGCACCTGTTGGAGTGAGCACACATATTATGCACCTGTTGGAGTGAACACACATATTATGCACCTGTTGGAGTGAACACACATATTATGCACCTGTTGGAGTGAGCACACATATTATGCACCTGTTGGAGTGAGCACACATCTCACCACACCTGTTGGAGTGAGCACAGATATCACCACACCTGTTGGAGTGAGCACACATATTATGCACCTGTTGGAGTGAGCACACATCTCACACCTGTTGGAGTGAGCACACATCTCACACCTGTTGGAGTGAGCACACATCTCACACCTGTTGGAGTGAGCACACATCTCACACCTGTTGGAGTGAGCACACATCTCACACCTGTTGGAGTGAGCACACATCTCACACCTGTTGGAGTGAGCACACATCTCACACCTGTTGGAGTGAGCACACATCTCACACCTGTTGGAGTGAGCACACATATTATGCACCTGTTGGAGTGAGCACACATCTCACCAGCCAGCCGCTACAAAGGAAGAGGAGAGGCAGTCACAGAGTGTTTCTCCCGCTCATCCTATTGGTCCAGGGCAGAAGGGTGACGCTGCCCTCACTGACCAATCAGGGGGCGGGAGGGCTCCGATGAGGCGGATGAGTGTGGATAATAGAGCAAGCAAGACAGGCATGGGGAACGGCTGCATCCGCACAAACAATATTGATCAGCACCGCTTCAGCGTAACCTGCTGCAATTTTGCAAATTAATCATTTTTAAATTCAAAAACGCGCCCCTTTATATCGGTGATCTTGACAGCTCCAAATTTATTAATATTGAAACCAGGTGAGAAGACAATTTTTTTATTCGTTTAAAATGAATCCGCATGGCTGAGCAAACTCATGCTACTGGGCAAAAAATTGATCAACTTATCAGGTCCCTTATATCTCCGTACTCCCATCTCATAATCTCATATATCATCACTCTCATACTTAATTAGTCTCACATCTCATCAGTCTCATATCTCATCAGTATCACATCTCATCAGCCTCATATCTCATCAGTCTCACATCTCATCTGTATCACATCTCATCAGTCTCATATCTCATCAGTCTCACATCTCATCTATATCACATCTCATCAGTCTCATATCTCATCAGTCTCATATCTCATCAGTCTCATATCTCATCAGTCTCATATCTCATCAGTCTCAAATCTCATCAGTCTCACATCTCATCAGTCTCATACGGTATCTCATCAGTCTCACATCTCATCAGTCTCAAATCTCATCAGTCTCACATCTCATCAGTCTCATATCAGATCATGCCTCAAGTATAAATTGAGAGGCATTCAGACCACAGCGCACAGATCAACATATTTTCCCAATGCCTCTGCAGGCCGAATTCGTGTCCGAAAAAAATCTTTTTAAACGAACGAATCGCTCCGGGGGCCGGACAGGCAAATTAAATTAGACTTCGAGCCCTTCGTATCGGCCATTGGGCCACTTAGACTGCCGGCAGCTGCTGGGGGGAGGCAGTCAGGCCTTGGGGAAGGCCACTTCTGGGATTGCAGCGGCAAACGGCCGAATTGCTCCATCACTGGGCAGCTGGACTTTGGTTTGGGATAAAGTTTCATCTGTGGCCGACCTCGCTGATGAATAGAAACATTGAGGAGCTGATTTTTTCCAAGAGAAGTGCAGATGTTCTGAAAAAATTATTATTTAAGTAACACCACAGCAATACCTGAGCGTCATTATAAAAATTGAAACCAGTTCACAAGCATCAGACTCACATCTCAAACCAGTTCACAAGCATCAGACTCACATCTCAAACCAGTTCACAAGCATCAGACTCACATCTCAAACCAGTTCACAAGCATCAGACTCACATCTCAAACCAGTTCACAAGCATCAGACTCACATCTCAAACCAGTTCACAAGCATCAGACTCACATCTCAAACCAGTTCACAAGCATCAGACTCACATCTCAAACCAGTTCACAAGCATCAGACTCACATCTCAAACCAGTTCACAAGCATCAGACTCACATCTCAAACCAGTTCACAAGCATCAGACTCACATCTCAAACCAGTTCACAAGCATCAGACTCACATCTCAAACCAGTTCACAAGCATCAGACTCACATCTCAAACCAGTTCACAAGCATCAGACTCACATCTCAAACCAGTTCACAAGCATCAGACTCACATCTCAAACCAGTTCACAAGCATCAGACTCACATCTCAAACCAGTTCACAAGCATCAGACTCACATCTCAAACCTGTTCAAAAGCATCAGACTCACATCTCAAACCAGTTCACAAGCATCAGACTCACATCTCAAACCAGTTCACAAGCATCAGACTCACATCTCAAACCAGTTCACAAGCATCAGACTCACATCTCAAACCAGTTCACAAGCATCAGACTCACATCTCAAACCAGTTCACAAGCATCAGACTCACATCTCAAACCAGTTCACAAGCATCAGACTCACATCTCAAACCAGTTCACAAGCATCAGACTCACATCTCAAACCAGTTCACAAGCATCAGACTCACATCTCAAACCAGTTCACAAGCATCAGACTCACATCTCAAACCAGTTCAAAAGCATCAGACTCACATCTCAAACCAGTTCACAAGCATCAGACTCACATCTCAAACCAGTTCACAAGCATCAGACTCACATCTCAAACCAGTTCACAAGCATCAGACTCACATCTCAAACCAGTTCACAAGCATCAGACTCACATCTCAAACCAGTTCACAAGCATCAGACTCACATCTCAAACCTGTTCAAAAGCATCAGACTCACATCTCAAACCAGTTCACAAGCATCAGACTCACATCTCAAACCAGTTCACAAGCATCAGACTCACATCTCAAACCAGTTCACAAGCATCAGACTCACATCTCAAACCAGTTCACAAGCATCAGACTCACATCTCAAACCAGTTCACAAGCATCAGACTCACATCTCAAACCAGTTCACAAGCATCAGACTCACATCTCAAACCAGTTCACAAGCATCAGACTCACATCTCAAACCAGTTCACAAGCATCAGACTCACATCTCAAACCAGTTCAAAAGCATCAGACTCACATCTCAAACCAGTTCACAAGCATCAGACTCACATCTCAAACCAGTTCACAAGCATCAGACTCACATCTCAAACCAGTTCACAAGCATCAGACTCACATCTCAAACCAGTTCACAAGCATCAGACTCACATCTCAAACCAGTTCACAAGCATCAGACTCACATCTCAAACCAGTTCACAAGCATTAGACTCACATCTCAAACCAGTTCACAAGCATCAGACTCACATCTCAAACCAGTTCACAAGCATCAGACTCACATCTCAAACCAGTTCACAAGCATTAGACTCACATCTCAAACCAGTTCACAAGCATCAGACTCACATCTCAAACCAGTTCACAAGCATCAGACTCACATCTCAAACCAGTTCACAAGCATCAGACTCACATCTCAAACCAGTTCACAAGCATCAGACTCACATCTCAAACCAGTTCACAAGCATCAGACTCAATACTCATAATTGCATTAAGCTTTCCGCATTAAAAAATGTCTCCATCATCCAGCTCTCCATCGTCTCGCTCACTAAAAAGCCGGAACCCAGAACGCATCCCCGGGAGCAAAGCGGTGGTGAGGCTTGCTGTCGTGTTTGTCCCACCCTACCCTGTGCTGCGGCCCCGCCCTTTCGAACGTAGCGCAGCTCTTCTCAAGCTTGCTCAGCTCAAATTCCCCAGTTGCCGTGCTCAGCTCACGGATGCAGGGACGAGCTGGCGAATGCCGCTCAGTCAGGCAGGCAGGCGGGGGGCAACAGCGAGGTTGAGTGAAAATCGGTTGCGATAGTCAGCCAGTGAGCTTCTCAACGGGAGAGGCAATGCAATGAAAATAAGTCAGAGGAAAAATCTTAACTGGCTTTGAAGAAAATGTAAAAAAAAAGGTAAGAAGCAAATGGCTGCATGGCGTAGCGAGTCAGACTTCAAAGAGGATTTATGATCCTGAGCGCTCATTAGTTTTCATTGAGTAGTGCCGCTTTTTTATTGAGATTTGTTGGGGAAGTTTCCCGTTTCAATGGGAATAATGATTAAAATTGAAGTCTGCGTTGGGGACAGAAGTAGAAAATAGAAAAAGTAGTAAGAGAGGTAGGGAGATGGAGGGAGATGATGGGAGAGAGGTAGGGAGATGAAGGGAGAGAGGTATTGAGATGAAGGGACAATAATTAGGGAGAATGAAGGGATAGCGGTAAGGAGATGAAAGGAGAGAATTAGAGAGAATGAAGGGATAGCGGCAAGGAGATGAAGGGAGAGATGTAGGGAGATGAAGGGAGAGAGGTAGGGAGATTAAGGGAGAGAGTCAGGGAGATTAAGGGAGACAGGTAAGAAGATGAAGGGAGAGAGGTATTGAGATGAAGGGACAATAATTAGAGAGAATGAAGGGATAGCGGCAAGGAGATGAAGGGAGAGAGGTAGGGAGATGAAGGGAGAGCGATGGGGGTGTGGCAGAGCAGGCAAAACGGCATATTACTGTGACCAAATTCGCAGCTTAACTTCGTCAAACTCGTCCCAATACCCCGAGTTGCTGCCAGCAAAGCAAAGTCCGCTAGAAGAGTCACCGCCCAAGAAATCAAAGAAGCAATTCAAAACTCTCTGCTCCGGTTTCCATAGCTCTTGGGGGGGGGGGAGTGGCTATTGTCGTCAGTCTCAGGTCAAACACTGCGTGTGAATCGCAATCAAATCTTTGAATAGCTTTTCGCCTTCACATGTTAAGCCCCCCTCCCCAGACACAGCAATTGTTCTTCCGTATTCCGAGTGTCCAAATCCCATTTCAATCTGAGCGTTTGTTCTGTAGCAGAAATTCTCCGGCAACAGATGTAACTTTTGGGGGAGGGGAGCACTGCAAACCCTTCTGATCCTGGGGAATTACTAAGGCAGAGCACTCGCCATTTCATTCAGGTCTCATTCTGTTGCTAGGGGGAAATTCGAGTTGAAATCTCCGTTGGCTTTGCTTTCCCTGTCAGCGCAATTTAAATCAAACTGTCTGTCTGCCTTGGGTAGGGCGAAAGCAGATTTTCTCACATTGAAAGCCAATGATTTACAACTGTTTTCCACCGCTGCAACCCGCTCATGAGAGTCTCAGTTCTGTTTTAGATAGATAGATAGAATAGACAGTCAGACAGATTGCAGCAGCAGTAAGCAGTGGGATAACGGGCTCCAGTAAAAGCTACTGGATAATCTCGATGAGAGGCGGCCTGATTTGATGGGATTTCCGGCCTGTCAGCCGCTCAAATACCTCTGACTGGCTTAAGGGATTTTCAACGTTATTCACGCCACTAGGTCTGTCTGTCTGGAATGGACCTCTCTGTCAGATTTGACCTCGAAGAAGTTTCTTAGCTGAGCAGTTTGAGAAATTTCGCATACTCCCGTCTGGAAGCGCAGTCAGTCACGATTTTTAATCTTGTCGTCAGTTTTAACCCCACCACTGCCGTCTCTAATCACGACGCTCACTCATCACTGGCATCTCTAATCACCCCGCTCACTCATCACTGGCATCTCTAATCACCCCGCTCACTCATCACTGGCATCTCTAATCACCCCGCTCACTCATCACTGGCATCTCTAATCACCCCGCTCACTCATCACTGGCATCTCTAATCACCCCGCTCACTCATCACTGGCATCTCTAATCACCCCGCTCACTCATCACTGGCATCTCTAATCACCCCGCTCACTCATCACTGGCATCTCTAATCACCCCGCTCACTCATCACTGGCATCTCTAATCACCCCGCTCACTCATCACTGGCATCTCTAATCACCCCGCTCACTCATCACTGGCATCTCTAATCACCCCGCTCACTCATCACTGGCATCTCTAATCACCCCGCTCACTCATCACTGGCATCTCTAATCACCCCGCTCACTCATCACTGGCATCTCTAATCACCCCGCTTACTCATCACTGGCATCTCTAATCACCCCGCTCACTCATCACTGGCATCTCTAATCACCCCGCTCACTCATCACTGGCATCTCTAATCACCCCGCTCACTCATCACTGGCATCTCTAATCACCCCGCTCACTCTCCCGCCCTCCAGTGAACTCAACAGCAGATGGCCAACTCGACTTCAACGCTGGACAACGGCACCGCTCTCGAGTGCGACCCGGTCCCGCCGCTGCTGGCCGCCCTGTCCAGCAGGTACCCGGACGTGCACAAGTACCTGGCCACCTTCGTGTGCAGCCTGGGCGTCACCACCAACCTGGTGAACATCGCTGTGTTCGCACAGCCTTCGATGCGCAACCCCACCAACACCCTGCTGACCGCTCTGGCCCTGTCTGACTGCCTCATGTCCACCGTCTACCTGCCGTTCTGCCTCTACTTCACCATGAACAACCGGCTGAAGCTGGACTGTCCGGAGCCGTTGCCATGGCAACTGTTTCTATGGGCTCAGCTGTGCGTGACAATCTTTGCTCACGCCTGCAGCTCTTGGATCACCGTAGCCCTGGCCACCTTCCGCTTGGTGTACATCGAGCTGCCGGTCCGGAGCAAGCAGCTGTGCACCGGCCGCACCGCCCGACTCGCCATCGCTCTGGCCGCCGCCGCCTCCGTCGGCATGGTGGTGCCGAACACTCTCGGGCATCACGTGGTGCCCACGGACGCGGAGACCGTGTCTCTGCGCCAGCACTCCTGCCAGCTGGACATCAACGGGTCTTATTACACATTCGGGCTGAAATTTTCGCAGGACTCAGTGTTGAGCAGTCTGAACTTCTGGATAATGGGCATCGGCATAAAATTCCTGCCAGTCCTGCTGCTCACCGTGCTCAGCATCTTTCTGATTCGATCACTGAAACGGACCGACGAGAGGCGGCGGACTCTGCGCTCCGGAGCCAAGACTGGTGCGGCAGCGGCGGCTGGCAAGCATCAGGCCGCAGCCGCCAACGATGACAAGCAGATGACTCGAACTACCAAACTGCTCACAACCATCGTGCTTGTCAGCGTAGTCAGCATCATGCCTCAGGTACGCCTGGGACATAGTGCATTGATTGGCAACTCGATAGTCGGATGACCCATCCAGCTGTGCGTACATTGGCTAATCGATAGTCGGATGACTCATCCAGCTGTGCGCACATTGACTAATCGATAGTCGGATGACTCATCCAGCTGTGCACACATTGGCTAATCGATAGTCGGATGACTCATCCAGCTGTGCGCACATTAGCTAATCGATAGTCGGATGACTCATCCAGTTTTGCTTACATTGGCTAATCGATAGTTAGATGACTCATCCAGCTGCGTGAACACCCTCTCTAGTCTTGCTGCACATTCAAGTGCATGAATGAGAAAAACACTAAGCAGTATTATTACAGACAATCATATAAAACTGATGAACAAACTACCACTGCTACGGCTGGTATTAATATTCAAGCCGGCTGTGCATCAGCTTCACAGAGCCCGATGACTTCAGCTGGGATCTAGCCCTATCGACATGAGAGGAATTTACATGTAGGCCCGCGGAAGGAAGACACAACTACACTTATAAGCGGACGGGAAGCAGTGTTATGATTTATCGGCTATGCATCATCAGTGCAGTGGGTTTCCGTGTACCTTGGGGCCAGCGGAGAGAGGCAAAGTCATGCTGGGGAGTTTTGTTTGGCCGAAACTCGAAGCTGGCACCGTGGCAGGGCAGCTAAGGATAATCTGCCCTCCCGTGGAATTGGTGTCCCGCAATCGGAGAACAATGTTGATCCCCTGCCTGGGAAGATAGATGCGACTAGGGGGGGCTTCTGTTTCGGGCTGAATTTCTCTGTTGCACCAAAGACCCGGGGATTCGGATTGGACTTACCTTGGATGCAATGAACTGCTCTGTTAATCACCTGTAGATCTGGAATTCACTCAGAATTTTTCATCGTCTGTAAAATTCTTTTTCGAGAATTAACGAAAAGACGAATAAATTGGCGGACAAGTCCTGCGATAGGTCTTTCGAGAGGGGGTCCTTTGATACTATCTACTCGGAAATTCATACGCGAATCTCGCACCTTGTAAATGATTTAACCGACAGACAGACAGACAGACAGACAGACAGACAGACAGACAGACAGACAGACAGACAGACAGACAGACAGACAGACAGACAGACAGACAGACAGACAGACAGACAGACAGACAGACAGACAGACAGACAGACAGACAGACAGACAGACAGACAGACAGACAGACAGACAGACAGACAGACAGACAGACAGACAGACAAACAAACACTAAGACAGACAGACAGACAGACAGACAGACAGACAGACAGACAGACAGACAGACAGACAGACAGACAGACAGACAGACAGACAGACAGACAGACAGACAGACAGACAAACAAACACTAAGACAGACAGACAGACAGACAGACAGACAGACAGACAGACAGACAGACAGACAGACAGACAGACAGACAGACAGACAGACAGACAGACAGACAGACAGACAAACACTAAGACAGACAGACAGACAGACAGACAGACACTAAGACAGACAGGATAGGAAGACTTTCCCTTCCCGGCAGTCTGCACTCTCCCACTCTGTTTCCAGGGACTCATTAAATCGCTCAGAAAGTGAGTGTTTCAGCTCGCACCTGAGACTCGAGCCTTTGCACCTGTCAAAGAAAAATTCTTTAAGAACTAAGATAAGCTAGGGCATATAGGAAGGGGACTCAAACGGATGTAAAATCGCTCCTGACAGCTCTGAAGACAGACAGGTAGATCGGAGAGCAAGCTCAGGAAGTCACTTCCGAACCCATATAGTGCCTTAATCCCGTTTTGCGTTTCACGGTTGAATCTTTTGAAGGGCCGTGGAGGGGATAGAAGAGTCCTCGCTGCCCGAGCTGTCCCCGAGGCGAAACAGCGGCTGGAGGCGGGGTACTCAAAAGAAAGTATATCGTGGGATCAAGGATTTCTCCTACTTGACTTCTTCGCAGTGGAAGAGAGCCGGAGAGCCCTATTAGAAATAGTGCGGGAGAGAGTCTGAGCCGAGGGAGTGAAGTCACCCGACAATCAGGTGGCGAAGTGCATCGATAAAACCGCATTAATTTTATTTTCCAAGACTTGCCAAGCCAGCTCAGTATGGCATATCAGTATAGGCCGGTCGCGGGTCAACTTTTTCGGCGAAATCTCTGCCCAACTCGGACAGCCGGTCTCCAACTTTTAACCGCGGGACCCCTCTTGGAGAGCCGCTCTATCTGCTCTGACCATCTCTTCCTTCTGCCTCTGGTAATTTAACTGCAGTCGCATATAAGGTTTACTTTGCAGCCACTAGTATGAGTCTTCTGCCATCTTCTATACGCTTAGCGATCGGTCGGGTGGGTCAAGCCGGTCGGGGCGCTGGGTCTCTGTTTAGACTGGCTGGTGCAGTTTATCTAGCAATCACGACTTACTTTGACTGACTGACTGACTGACTTACAGTCAGACGGTGTTGCTTCTTGCCTGTGCCAATCTGTTGCTATCCTCTGTTCACCTGCCTTTTCCGCTCCGTTCCGCTCTCTTTCTCTCTCTGTCACTCTGTCCCCCCTGAGTATGTCGCACCTGTCGCTTATATCAGAGCCGAAGATTAATTTAGGGGGTGAAAACCTGTCAGTGACTATTAGCACACCTCAGTCTTTGACGCCAGCTGACTAATAGAGGGAGGGCAAGGCGGTGTTTTAGTCGAGGGCAGCGCTGCGACTGTGTCACGGATGCGAAGCTGAGATCGATGGTCTGTGAAGACGCACAGAGACGAAGGGACTGATAAACACGGGTTCCTCCTGGGCATTGATTTTTATTAAGAAAAACGCAGCAGAAGACCCCGCAATATCGTAACTGTTAAGCCGTGGTTCGGGTGGAGTCGTGAGCACAGAAACACCCGACTAGCTTCTATGGCCACGACCGTTCATGGACTACTGAGACTGAACATCTGGAATGAAAACCATCATCTGGATTGAGCAGGATTCCGATATTTGCGGTATAGTCCGTGTCGCGTTGCCATCGGTTACCATCGAGCTAAGGGACCATCGAGCTAAGGGACCATCGAGCTAAGGGACCATCGAGCTAAGGGACCATCGAGCTAAGGGACCATCGAGCTAAGGGACCATCGAGCTAAGGGACCATCGAGCTAAGGGACCATCGAGCTAAGGGACCATCGAGCTAAGGGACCATCGAGCTAAGGGACCATCGAGCTAAGGGACCATCGAGCTAAGGGACCATCGAGCTAAGGGACCATCGAGCTAAGGGACCATCGAGCTAAGGGACCATCGAGCTAAGGGACCATCGAGCTAAGGGACCATCGAGCTAAGGGACCATCGAGCTAAGGGACCATCGAGCTAAGGGACCATCGAGCTAAGGGACCATCGAGCTAAGGGACCATCGAGCTAAGGGACCATCGAGCTAAGGGACCATCGAGCTAAGGGACCATCGAGCTAAGGGACCATCGAGCTAAGGGACCATCGAGCTAAGGGACCATCGAGCTAAGGGACCATCGAGCTAAGGGACCATCGAGCTAAGGGACCATCGAGCTAAGGGACCATCGAGCTAAGGGACCATCGAGCTAAGGGACCATCGAGCTAAGGGACCATCGAGCTAAGGGACCATCGAGCTAAGGGACCATCGATCGAGCTAAGGGACCATCGAGCTAAGGGACCATCGAGCTAAGGGACCATCGAGCTAAGGGACCATCTAGCTTGATACTCCTCGACATTAAACGTCGAATCTGAAGCAGCATTTTAGCCACTCGAAACGTAATAACCGCAAAAGCAGCAGCCAGGGGATTTTCCTTAACATCTGAAAAGCCAATTTGTAAAATTAAAGCTTTATAAAAATCATTTTCAGAGAACAGACAAACAAGCGGACCACACACACTTCTCTTCCGCCTCCCCAGTGCCATGACCCAGCATTAATAAGCTCGTGTGAGCCTCTCTTTGACAGCTCGCCAGGAGCTTTCGTTAGCTGAGCATCTGCAACTGTCTTCTAACAATAAATCCAGCGCTCAGCTCCCTGCAGCCCCATTCTTTGAACAAGTTCTGCTTCCGTAGTTCACCACTGCGGTCTCCCCAGTCCTGTCCCCCCCCCTTCGCCCGTCCTCCGCATGCCGCATGAGCCGCATGATGGAGAAATCGATGTGACGTCTGCGCTGTGCGGAGAGCGGAGGCGGAGGAGGCGGGCTGAGGCAGCGTGGCGACTTCTTCAATCAAGCCAGGAGATGACAGGAAGGAGAGGCGACCCCCCCCCCCCGGGTTGAAGGGAAAGTGCAGCCGTCTCCATCCTCATCGACAAATACGCCGAACCGCCGCGTGCACCAGCGGGAGCATAATTAACATCCCCGCGAAGGTGACAATAAAAATCTTTCATTGCTTCCTATAGGCAGAAAACTGCCTCCGGAAGTGTTGAGAAGGAACAATTCTTTTTTTTTATTGTTTGCCTCCATTTCAGATTTGAAACTTTTTTACACTTACCAGTGTTGTTTGCCTGCACAGCTCCAACCCATTAACCTGAACCTCTAGGTTTTCGTCAGACTGTCAGAGACACACCAATGCACCCTGACTCTCAGTGCATCCCGCAGACACTCCAATGCACCCTGACTCTCAGTGCATCTCGCACACACTCCAATGCACCCTGACTCTCAGTGCATCCCGCACACACTCCAATGCACCCCCTGACTCTCAGTGCATCTCGCACACACTCCAATGCACCCTGACTCTCAGTGCATCCCGCACACACTCCAATGCACCCCCTGACTCTCAGTGCATCCCGCAGACACTTCAATGCACCCCCTGACTCTCAGTGCATCCCGCAGACACTCCAATGCACCCTGACTCTCAGTGCATCCCGCAGACACTCCAATGCGCCCTGACTCTCAGTGCATCCCGCAGACACACCAATGCACCCTGACTCTCAGTGCATCCCGCACACACTCCAATGCACCCTGACTCTCAGTGCATCCCGCACACACACCAATGCACCCTGACTCTCAGTGCATCCCGCAGACACACCAATGCACCCTGACTCTCAGTGCATCCCGCAGACACTCCAATGCACCCTGACTCTCAGTGCATCCCGCAGACACTCCAATGCGCCCTGACTCTCAGTGCATCCCGCAGACACTCCAATGCGCCCTGACTCTCAGTGCATCCCGCAGACACTCCAATGCACCCCTGACTCTCAGTGCATCCCGCAGACACTCAAAGGCACCCTGACTCTCAGTGCATCCCGCAGACACTCAAAGGCACCCTGACTCTCAGTGCATCCCGCACACACTCCAATGCACCCTGACTCTCAGTGCATCCCGCAGACACTCCAATGCACCCCCTGACTCTCAGTGCATCCCGCAGACACACCAATGCACCCCTGAAGCATCGCAAAATTCTGCTTGGGATAATCAAACAGAATCGTCTGTGTTGCTCTTCTCAAAGCGCTTCCGACAGAAGTGCTTGATTATGTACAGACTAAAAGCAAAGAGACCCACTAGGCTGAGCAGGCAGGTGAGGCAGTGGGTGGCACAGGCAATACAAAATGCTGTTCAATCAAAAGACAGCGGCTCGCTGAGCTGGAAGCAAAATTTCGCAAACACAGACAAAATGGAGAGCAGAGAGAGACAGAGAAGGCACAGTTTAAATTGTTATCCGATCAGACCCTTCTAGTGGAAAATTGGCAGAAGAAAAAAATGGAAATTGAAAATTAAACGAGAAATGCTAGTAGGAGATGCGGATAGGAAGACACAGTGCCAACTCGAGCGAGAGGATTTTCTACGTTCCCCCCCGCCTAGAAACAATAGGCCGGTTCGGCTCGAGGGCTCAAAATCCAGGAAATAGAATTTTAATTAAAAAGCAGCAATAGCAGGTGCTTCCAGCGGGCACTGAGTCCTCCCTGTTGTGACAGGGTTGGCTTTTGACTCTCTGAATCTCTATTTATCCTCATCTCTCTGCCCCGGTCCCCTTTTGTCATTTTCAGTAGTCCCATTGTCTGTCTGGCATTCAGTCTCCCTGCAAATGCTCCCCTTTTCCAGCTTCTAATTAACAGAGTGCGCCACTTGAGGCATTACTATAGAAATCTGTTCACTTGGATGCCTCTTGTTTTGTTGTGAGTCAAGCAAAGCACAGTTAAATTGTGTAGGACTCGAGCTTACGTGGGTAGGTCAATCTTGAAAGGCTTCAGGGAGAGTCGGTAGAGGCTTCAGGGAGAGGCACTGAAGGCTTCAGGGAGAGTCGGTGAAGGCTTGAGGGAGAGTCGGTGAAGGAGGTCTCATGAAGAGTCGGTGAAGACTTCAGGGAGAGCCGGTAGAGTTTTCAGGGAGAGTCAGTGGAGGCTTCAGGGAGAGCCGGTAGAGTTTTCAGGGAGAGTCAGTGGAGGCTTCAGGGAGAGCCGGTAGAGTTTTCAGGGAGAGTCAGTGGAGGCTTCAGGGAGAGCCGGTAGAGTTTTCAGGGAGAGTCGGTGGATGAGGTCTCATGGAGAATTGGTGAATGCTTCAGGGACAGCGGTGAAGGCTTCAGGGAGAGCCGGTAAAGGCTTCAGGGAGAGTCAGTGGAGGCTCAGGGAGAGTCGGTAGAGGCTTCAGGGAGAGTCAGTGGAGGCTCAGGGAGAGTCGGTAGAGGCTCAAGGAGAGTTGAGTGAATTTTTGAGTGTTCAACTCAACTGACGCTACTGACGGACTGCCGTTATCAAAGGCCCCTCTTTGTTGTGCTAAATAAGAAAGAGAATAAAAATGCTTGGATAAAATCAGCTTTAATAGAGCTTCTCGATTGACTTCAATTGCTTTAACATTCTCGAGTTTCTTTCAACTGGCTCCGGGTCTTTTCACTATGGCTCCGGGTCTCATTCACAATGGCTCCGGGTCTCATTCACAATGGCTCCGGGTCTCATTCACAATGGCTCCGGGTCTTTTCACTATGGCTCCGGGTCTCATTCACAATGGCTCCGGGTCTTTTCACTATGGCTCCGGGTCTTTTCACTATGGCTCCGGGTATTTTCACAATGGCGCCGGGTCTCATTCACAATGGCTCCGGGTCTCATTCACAATGGCTCCGGGTCTCATTCACAATGGCGCCGGGTCTCATTCACAATGGCTCCGGGTCTCATTCACAATGGCTCCGGGTCTCATTCACAATGGCTCCGGGTCTCATTCACAATGGCTCCGAGTCTCATTCACAATGGCGCCGGGTCTCATTCACAATGGCTCCGGGTCTCATTCACGATGGCTTCATGTCTCATTCTCAATGGCTCCGGGTCTCATTCACAATGGCGCCGGGTCTCATTCACAATGGCGCTCATTCACAATGGCTCCGGGTCTCATTCACAATGGCTCCGGGTCTCATTCACAATGGCTCCGGGTCTCATTCACAATGGCTCCGGGTCTCATTCACAATGGCGCCGGGTCTCATTCACAATGGCGCCGGGTCTCATTCACAATGGCGCCGGGTCTCATTCACAATTGGCGCCGGGTCTCATTCACAATGGCGCTCATTCACAATGGCTCCGGGTCTCATTCACAATGGCTCCGGGTCTCATTCACAATGGCGCCGGGTCTCATTCACAATGGCTCCGGGTCTCATTCACAATGGCGCCGGGTCTCATTCACAATGGCTCCGGGTCTCATTCACAATGGCGCCGGGTCTCATTCACAATGGCGTGTCCCACTCGAGCTCATCAAATCCCCAACTCCCCATCCCGCTGCCCAGGCGGTCATGTTCTTCCTGCTCGGTTCCTCATCGAACAAGAACTGCTTCTCCAAGCGCTTCTACGACCCTCTTGGCGATGTATTCGACCTGATGACGCTGTTCAACCACAGCATCAACTTCTTCTTTTACTACGGCATGTCCGAGCAGTTCCGGCAGGCTCTCGCCGCCCTCCTGGCCACCCCATGCCGGCCGGTGGCCGCCCGGCTGCAGCGCCGCAGGCAGCAGCCGCAGCCGCCGGCGACTTCAAGCCGCGGTCCGTCGGCCCCCGGCTACGCGCCGGTGAACGTCCACGGCGGGGACGACGGCCCGCATCCGGCCGAAGAGGACGAGGAGGTCGACGACGACCACGGAGGCGGCGACTGTCGGCTGCGATTCGCCGAAACAAATTTTTGAGCAGTTGAGCTGTGGCGACAATTTGAACAAATGAATGTACTTTTAATGAAACCCTGGCGGCAACGATTGCCTGGTAGAAACTGTCAACAGGTAGCCCGGGTCACCTGGTAGGCCTTGTCAACAGGTAAACAATGTCAACAGAACTCCGGTCAACAGGTAGATCCTGTTAACAGGTAGCCCAGGTCACCTGGTATGCCTTGTCAACAGTCAAACCCTGTCAACAGGTAGACCCTTCAACAGGTACATGTAGACCCTGTCAACAGGTAGACCCTTCAACAGGTACATGTAGACCCTGTCAACAGGTAGACCCTTCAACAGGTACATGTAGACCCTGTCAACAGGTAGACCCTGTCAACAGGTAGACCCTGTCAACAGGTAGACCCTGTCAACAGGTAGACCCTGTAAACAGGTAGACCCTGTAAACAGGTAGACCCTGTAAACAGGTAGACCCTGTCAACAGGTAGACCCTGTCAACAGGTAGACCCTGTAAACAGGTAGACCCTGTCAACAGGTATACCCTGTCAATAGGTATACCCTGTAAACAGGTAGACCCTGTAAACAGGTAGACCCTGTAAACAGGTAGACCCTGTCAACAGGTAGACCCTGTAAACAGGTAGACCCTGTCAACAGGTAGACCCTGTAAACAGGTAGACCCTGTAAACAGGTAGACCCTGTAAACAGGTAGACCCTGTCAACAGGTAGACCCTGTCAACAGGTAGACCCTGTCAATAGGTAGACCCTGTCAACAGGTAGACCCTGTCAACAGGTAGACCCTGTCAATAGGTAGACCCTGTCAACAGGTAGACCCTGTAAACAGGTAGACCCTGTAAACAGGTAGACCCTGTAAACAGGTAGACCCTGTAAACAGGTAGACCCTGTAAACAGGTAGACCCTGTAAACAGGTAGACCCTGTCAACAGGTAGACCCTGTCAACAGGTAGACCCTGTCAACAGGTAGACCCTGTCAACAGGTAGACCCTGTCAACAGGTAGACCCTGTAAACAGGTAGACCCTGTAAACAGGTAGACCCTGTAAACAGGTAGACCCTGTAAACAGGTAGACCCTGTCAACAGGTAGACCCTGTAAACAGGTAGACCCTGTAAACAGGTAGACCCTGTAAACAGGTAGACCCTGTAAACAGGTAGACTTTGTAAACAGGTAGACCCTGTCAAGAGGTAAACCCTAGACCCTGTCAACAGGTAGATGGCAAAGAGAAAGTAAACTATGCACTTCGAAATCAAAAGCCAGTCTTTCCATATCCGCATAGTTTCCAAGGACTGCTAAATTAAACTTTAAATAGTCCCGGTTCCCATCCGGACGGCACTGGGTTTGGGGCTAGCTAGCTAAACCAGTTAAGTGTAAACAAACGAGCAAATACTCTATTCTTACTACTTGTACATATCAGCGTGAAAATGCTCTCTATAAAACGCTTGAACTTCTAAAAAATTGAAATGTGTTTATTTTTAAGCGGAAATATTTTAGTTCACTGGCGTATAGTTTCTTTCTTGGAAAGGCACGATCTTATTGTCCAGAGTTGATGTTCGTCGCTCTTCTTGTTCAGTGAAGCCCCTTATTCATACTCGTACAGCAAGGGCTTATTTTTCTTGTCAGTAGTACAATTTCGTGTCTGTGAAGAACTATTTTGCCAGCGCGATGATACTACTCATAGTAGGTTTCTATTAACTAATGTGTTTTTGTCGAGTTCCCTTATGCATCGATATCAATCTGACAATTCCTATGTACTTTATTGGTGTCATATAACTATATCAATGTATTAATAGTGATCGGTTTATAAAGATCACAG
Organism: Macrostomum lignano; assembly: GCA_002269645.1. Classification (NCBI taxonomy): domain Eukaryota; kingdom Metazoa; phylum Platyhelminthes; family Macrostomidae; genus Macrostomum; species Macrostomum lignano. The sequence goes on along the minus strand of NIVC01002491.1, from coordinate 108,104 downwards.
TTTAAGTAGATGGATTTGTTTTTAGGAAATTCGACATTGCTAAGATGGGGAAAATTAATGTGAAACATCAAACTATAGCTGACATTATTTGATTGGAGGATAATGTGCTGGAGATGTAACAGGGTGCCCTATCATGTGCTGGAGATGTCACAGGGTGCCCTATCATGTGCGGGAGCTGTCACAGGGTGCCCTATCATGTGCGGGAGCTGTCACAGGGTGCCCTATCATGTGCTGGAGATATAACAGGGTGCCCTATCATGTGCTGGAGATGTCACAGGGTGCCCTATCATGTGCTGGAGATGTCACAGGGTGCCCTATCATGTGCGGGAGCTGTCACAGGGTGCCCTATCATGTGCTGGAGATATAACAGGGTGCCCTATCATGTGCTGGAGATGTAACAGGGTGCCCTATCATGTGCGAGGGCTGTCACATGGTGCCCTATCATGTGCGGGAGCTGTCACAGGGTGCGGGAATACACGAATACACTAAGAGTACAAAACTGTCAATAAATTTATTAGCCAAAAGCCAGAGCCCAGCGTCGTCTCCAGGCTCAGTCCTTGTAGGCCTTGGCGGGATCGGCCTGCTGGCTCTTCCAGTCGCTGAAGCTGCCGCTGTAAACTCCCACGTTGGTGAAGTTCAGCTTGGCCAGAGCATCGGCAGCCATGCCAGCCCTCTTGCCAGCCATGCAGGAGGTGATAATCTGATCGCCCGCTTTCGGCTTGTCTCCATGGTAACGAGCTTTGAACTCGGAGTCCGGCAGTTGCATCGCCTCGGCGACCTCGCTGTGCGGCACGTGGATGTACTTTGGGTACCGGCCGTGGGTGTCCAGCTCCTCCTGGGTGCGAACGTCCAGCAGGCAGCCGCTGTTGGTCTTCAGCATCTTCACCACCTCATCGTAGCTCACTGGCTTGGCCATGGCTTAGCAAAATATGCGCAACTGTTGCCGCAGCAGTCGGTTAAGAAGGCTGGAATTCACCGCGGGTTTTGTTAAACAACTAACTATTTCTGCTTTTGCCTGTCAGTATCTTGATGCTGTCACTGAGAAGAGGGGAAATAAGGATAGACAGTTTGGCTAAGAGAATAGTTGGCATACGCCAGTACTCGTACTTCAGTTTCTATGGGCCAGGCAAGGGGGGGGGGCTTTAGAACTACAAACTCACGAGCCAGCAACAGCTTAGCAGTTCCGCTTTTCCTGATGGCTTCTTCTTCTGCTACATCTCCCCTCCTCCATCCCATCCCCTTCCCCTCCTCCATCCCCTCCCCTCCTCCATCCCATCCCCTTCCCCTCCTCCATCCCATCCCCTTCCCCTCCTCCATCCCCTCCCCTCCTCCCCTCCTCCATCTCCTCCCCTCTTCCCCTCCTCCATCTCCTCCCCTCTTCCCCTCCTCCATCCCCTCCTCTCCTCGCCTCCTCCATCCCCTCCCCTCCTCCCCTCCTCCATCCCATCCCCTCCCCTCCTCCCTCCTCCATCCCCTCCCCTCCTCCCCTCCTCCATCCCCTCCCCTCCTCCCCTCCTCCATCCCCTCCCCTCCTCCCCTCCTCCATCCCATCCCCTCCCCTCCTCCCCTCCTCCATCCCCTCCCCTCCTCCCCTCCTCCATCCCCTCCCCTCCTCCCCTCCTCCATCCCATCCCTCCCCTCCTCCCCTCCTCCATCCCATCCCCTCCCCTCCTCCCCTCCTCCATCCCCTCCCCTCCTCCCCTCCTCCATCCCTCCCCTCCTCCCCTCCTCCATCCCCTCCCCTCCTCCCCTCCTCCATCCCATCCCCTCCCCTCCTCCCCTCCTCCATTTCCTCCCCTCCTCCCCTCCTCCATCCCCTCCCCTCCTCCCCTCCTCCATTTCCTCCCCTCTTCCCCTCCTCCATCCCCTCCTCTCCTCGCCTCCTCCATCTCTGTCTTCCATTTCTACTTGCATGCAACTCCTCGGCATCTGCTCCTACTCATATCCGACAGGAGCTCGGTGACTGCCAAAGTGGATGCCGTTAATTAATCTGCTTGAAAAACGAATGGAACACTGCGCCATTTGAGCTATTCGACTCAATCAGTTTCCGACTTCCCAATTAATGATTGTCAATATAAATAATGCTTACTGGATGAATATCATTGAAATACATTTTCTATCCTTGCCTATCCATCACTGACAAGTGGGAGCCGGTGCGCTTCATCTCTGCCAGAATCATTCCCAGCCTCCGCTGTTGCAGATATGCTAATCAGGCCCGGTTTTCCAATTAGCTAAACAGGATTCTAAACTCAAAGCATCCATCGATAATCGGTCATTTTTATGACCATCTCAGCCGTGGATGGCAAATACCAGTATGATAAATCCGCTTTGAAAATCTGCTTGCTCGCCTGACCGAGGGTTTGGGAAAAAGAGAGAAATGATAGAAAATTTGCATATCATTTATCATTTAATCATATTTTAGGCTTTGAAATAATAAACAAATAAAATTCAGATCCTCTTGCAACTCACCCGAAGTTGTTTAGCCGCTAACTGATTCCGTCAGGCGGTTGGGAAATCACTTGAGCCGAGAAAGCAAGATATTCAGCTTTTATCAGTCTCTCTGTGTCTCTGACTAAGCAAATCTCTCACTGTACTCCCATATGCACATTGCAGGTCCGCAGTTTGGGGCTGATGAGGGGGTAAGGATTGTAGGGTTGGCCTGCGTCACAGTTACAGCGTGTACAAGTGTACACTCAACTGCTTTCCAGTTTAAACCTGCCTGTCTGTCTGGTTCTGCGGCAGATCTGGTGTGAAATTCCTAAATGCCCTTCACTTCTTATCGCTAATGCGAGCACGCAGTATGGCATGCTTAGCCTCTTGAGATATGTTACAGAAAATTTCGGCTAAGGGGGGTAATTGCTTGGTTACCAAGAGTACTGTAATACAATTTGTTCTTTGAGAAAGCAACAAGAAAAAAACTGTTTTTCTATGAACACTATAGCAGAATAGAAATTAGTTGGATTGCTAAAACTATCCAGGTATGGGTTAATATATCGAATGGATTGCTAATATATCAAGGTATTGATTAATATATATCAAATGGATTGCTAATATATCCAGGTATTGATTAATATATATCAAATGGATTGCTAATCTATCCAGGTATGGGTTAATATATCGAATGGATCGCTAATCTATCCAGGTATGGGTTAATATATCGAATGGATTGCTAATCTATCCAGGTATTGATTAATATATATCAAATGGATTGCTAATCTAGCCAGGTATGGGTTAATATATCGAATGGATCGCTAATCTATCCAGGTATGGGTTAATATATCGAATGGATTGCTAATCAATCCAGGTATTGATTAATATATATCAAATGGATTGCTAATCTATCCAGGTATGGGTTAATATATCGAATGGATTGCTAATCTATCCAGGTATTGATTAATATATATCAAATGGATTGCTAATATATCCAGGTATGGGTTAATATATCGAATGGACTGCTAATCTATCCAGGTATGGGTTAATATATATCAAATGGATTGCTAATCTATCCAGGTATTGATTAATATATATCAAATGGATTGCTAATCTATCCAGGTATGGGTTAATATATCGAATGGATTGCTAATCTATCCAGGTATTGATTAATATATATCAAATGGATTGCTAATCTATCCAGGTATGGGTTAATATATCGAATGGATTGCTAATCTATCCAGGTATTGATTAATATATATCAAATGGATTGCTAATCTATCCAGGTATGGGTTAATATATCGAATGGATTGCTAATCTATCCAGGTATTGATTAATATATATCAAATGGATTGCTAATCTATCCAGGTATGGGTTAATATATCGAATGGATTGCTAATCTATCCAGGTATTGATTAATATATATCAAATGGATTGCTAATCTATCCAGGTATTGATTAATATATATCGAATGGATTGCTAATCTATCCAGGTATGGGTTAATATATCGAATGGATTGCTAATCTATCCAGGTATTGATTAATATATCGAATGGATCGCTAATCTATCCAGGTATGGGTTAATATATCGAATGGATTGCTAATCTATCCAGGTATTGATTAATATATCGAATGGATTGTTAATCTAGCCATGTATGGAACAAAATATCGAATGGATTGCAAATCTCGCCAACGCGAATGAGGGAATCAAATGGATTGCTAATCTAGCTAACAAAATTATCGACCCTGTCGCCATAATTTACTGCGGGTGCATAACTCTGACCATGAATTTGTTGACCTTGAAGTGGTAAATAATAAAAATAATGTTAAAATGTTAAAAATTGATGAACTTTTTTATATCAAAACAAAATTGTTCTGGAGTTTCATCGAATTTTTGTGCTCGAAAACAGTGTTGATCCGCTACTTGCAGTAGTATAATCGGTTTTTACTGCTTTTAATTTGGTGTTGAAAATTTCTACATGTGGGGTTCACAAAATCATCGATTAGTAACTTAACTTACGCTATAAAGAGGCATGCAAAGTATACTTAGAATATCAGCTTGTTGCTTAGAATATCAGCTTGTTGCTTAGAATATCAGCTTGTTGCTTAGAATATCAGCTTGTTGCTTAGAATATCAGCTTGTTGCTTAGAATATCAGCTTGTTGCTTAGAATATCAGCTTGTTGCTTAGAATATCTGCTTGTTGCTTAGAATATCAGCTTGTTGCTTAGAATATCAGCTTGTTGCTTAGAATATCAGCTTGTTGCTTAGAATATCAGCTTGTTGCTTAGAATATCAGCTTGTTGCTTAGAATATCAGCTTGTTGCTTAGAATATCAGCTTGTTGCTTAGAATATCAGCTTGTTGCTTAGAATATCAGCTTGTTGCTTAGAATATCTGCTTGTTGCTTAGAATATCAGCTTGTTGCTTAGAATATCAGCTTGTTGCTTAGAATATCAGCTTGTTGCTTAGAATATCAGCTTGTTGCTTAGAATATCAGCTTGTTGCTTAGAATATCAGCTTGTTGCTTAGAATATCAGCTTGTTGCTTAGAATATCAGCTTGTTGCTTAGAATATCAGCTTGTTGCTTAGAATATCAGCTTGTTGCTTAGAATATCAGCTTGTTGCTTAGAATATCAGCTTGTTGCTTAGAATATCAGCTTGTTGCTTAGAATATCAGCTTGTTGCTTAGAATATCAGCTTGTTGCTTAGAATATCAGCTTGTTGCTTAGAATATCAGCTTGTTGCTTAGAATATCAGCTTGTTGCTTAGAATATCAGATTGTTTTTCAAGTGTCATGTTTTTCTTTTAGAAAGTGAAGAGTGTAAGTTAGAATTTCGGATTGTTTTCCAAGTTTTCAGATTGTTTCATAGAATACCCTGTTTTTTCTTTTCGTTATTAATTTTCTTCGAATGCATTATTCTCAAAAATTCAATGTTGCTTCTTTAAACGTCAGATTGCCTCAACTTTTCAAATTGCATTGTATGTTAGAATGTGAATTCATTTTTGGAATTCATTTGTCATTTTTCGAACAATGCAAAATTCAAGGACTACTTAGCTAAATGGCATATAGGACGCAACACTCGAAATCTATGGTAAATGTTTTGAATTGTCTTAGAACATCACATTCGCACTTTTTCTAAGGATTTAAGATTGTATCTATAAAATGGCGATGCTTTCTTAGAATTCACGATTGATTTTTCTTAGAATTAACTTCTTTTCTTGGAATCCGTTTTTTTCTTGGAGCTTGATCCTTTCTTAGAATTCGATTGTTTCTTAGAATTCGATTGTTTCTTAGAATTTGATTGTTACTTAGAATGCGATTGTTTCTTAGAATTCGATTGTTTCTTAGAATTCGATTGTTGATTAGAATTCGATTGTTTCTTAGAATTCGATTGTTTCTTAGAATAGGACTGTTGATTAGAATTCGATTGTTTCTTAGAATTCGATTGTTTCTTAGAATTCGATTGTTTCTTAGAATAGGACTGTTGATTAGAATTCGATTGTTTCTTAGAATTCGATTGTTTCTTAGAATTCGATTGTTTCTTAGAATTTGGTTGTTTCGTAGAATTCGATTGTTTCTTAGAATTTGATTGTTTCTTAGAATCCGATCGTTTCTTAGAATACGATTAATTCTTAGAATTCGACTACTTCTAAACAAGTCAGATTGCTTCCTAGGTCAGTATCGTCAGGTATCAAACGTAGGTGGACTCGTTCCCATCGTCGTCTCTGCCTAACTCGTTGCCATTGTCGTCCTCCTCCAGCTGATGAGCGCCGCCGCCCGACACCTGTCGCTGCGCCAGCCGCATTGTGGCTGTCAGCGGAGCCGCCGCCGAAGCAGCCGTGGCTGTTGGGCAGCCGCCGCTGAACCGCAGGTCCCAGCTCTTGGCCGCCGTGGCCTGGCCGTCCCGGTAGCGCCGCCAGACCTCCCGAGCCACGTCAGCCGCCAGCAGGTCGCCGGCGCAGCGGCCGATCATGCGCAACAGGAAGACGCCATCGTGCCGCAGGAAGTGGCGCAGGAACCGGCGCGCGGTGGATCGGTCACCGGCCTGCGGCGGCACCCCGCCGGCCCTGAGATACTTCTTGAGCAGCGCCCGGCGAGACGACGGCAGGATTGATGAGGCCGCCCAGGACAGGCAGGAGGCGGCGGTGAGCAGGGCCAAGGCGAACACCCAGAACCATAGGAAAATGTAGATCTTCTCGTTGAGCATATTGTTGGGCAGGACGCATTGTACCGTAAATTTGCTAGTTGTGCCAACCATATCGGCGTAGAAGTCGCACCTGGTTGACAAGGCGAATTCTGGTATAGAAGCGCATAGCAACTGTCCACATAGCAACCACCCACATAGCAACCACCCACATAGCAACCACCCACATAGCAACCACCCACATAGCAACCACCCATATAGCAGCCACCCACATAGAAACCACCCACATAGCAACCACTTAAGTGTAGCATAGATAGTTCCTCGCCTGGCAACCCGAGGAAAAATGCCGCTGGAGTGCCAGGTCCGCCCGGTAAGCAGGCTGGCCAGAAGGCTGGCGCCCCAGTAGCTGGTGGCCTCGCTCAGACCCAGCAGCCGCTGCATCAACGCCAGCTGCCCCAGAGACACGCAGATGTACATCGCTTTAGTCAGCAGGTAGGCAGACACCAGGGCGAATCCGGTTCTCCGAGTCAGCAAGCGGCATCGGCGACTTCTTGACAGAGGCTGGGCATGCCTCATCAGTTTGTGAATGTGCTCGGCCAGATAGGCAATCAGGCGGTGCCGCCTGTCCTGATCCAAGGAGGTGGCGGCGGCCAGGGCGAAGCGCATCGTGTCGTTCAGGCTGGCGGCTCCGATGCGGTCGCTGAGGCAGAGCCAGGCAAGGCGGGGCAGGTAGAACAGCAGCGCCTGCAGTGCCAGCACGAATGGCACCCACTGGTAGTAGTCTGCGGGTTGCCGTCAAACAGACGGAGATCGAGGAGAGACGAGAAGAGTAGAAGCTGAGATGGTAGTAGAGAGCTGAGAAGAGTAGTAGAAGAGATGGTAGAGAGACGGAAAGAGTAGAAGCTGAGATGGTAGTAGAGAGACGAGAAGAGTAGAAGCTGAGATGGTAGTAGAGAGACGAGAAGAGTAGAAGAAGAGATGGTAGTAGAGAGACGAGAAGAGTAGAAGAAGAGATGGTAGTAGAGAGACGAGAAGAGTAGAAGCTGAGATGGTAGTAGAGACGCCGAGACAACGCCGAGACCTGGACGCTGACAGACTCGCTCGAGGCTCAAGTTGACGCGGCGCACGCTGGCCTGCTGCGCGCCGCCTTCAAGATCGGCAACGAGCGAGTCACCAACACGGCGCTCTATCATCGCGCCGGCCTGGCCCGTCCTAGCGATCTGCTGCGCCGTCGGCGACTCCAGCTGGCAGGCCACGTCATCCGCGCCGAGGCCTACTGTCCGGAGCCGGTGCAGGAGGTGCTGCTACTTACGTTGCAGGCACCCTACCGGCGGGGACAGGCGAGGACTCGGCGCTACGTCGACTGTCTGCTGGCTGACGCCGGCGCCCCGGACTCTGCCGGCGGTGCGGCCTTTGTTCGCGCCCAAGCTTCGAAGCGAGCCATCTGACGCTGCTTTTGCGAACTGACAGCGTACTCTGTTGTTGTTGTTGTTGTAGTAGAGAGACGAGAAGAGTAGAATAAGAGATGGTAGTAGAGAGACGAGAAGAGTAGAAGAAGAGATGGTAGAGAGACGGAGAGAGTAGAATCACAAATGGTAGTAGAGAGACGAGGAGAGTGAAAGGAGAGATGGAAACGGACAGTCTGAGATAACAAAGTGAGCAAATGACTCACTTTATCCCAAATATCATGTACTTAGCGATTTATGAGCACGCAAGTAAAATTGAAGCAACCATTCTACAATGTACATGAGTAGCTAATAGCAGCAATGCAATTATCTTGTTCTTGTAATAGCCAGTGAGGCAAGTCTGCGTTTGTGTATCAAAGGCTTGCTTGCGTCCTTAAGTGGCTAATTGATTCCCCAGTGCTAGGAGAATTTCGTTTGCTCTGACGAAGATCCTTGGCGGAGGGATGATGCTATTCCGATCTTTGCGAGTGCTGCTTCAACCGATTAGTTGTTATAGGCTTAGTTGCAACCAGACTAAAAACTCGCAGGGTCTCAATGGGTAATTAAACTCCGAGTGAAGAGTTTGAGGGAGCAATGAAACCCTGGCTGAAGGGGTTGGGGCAATGAAACCCTGGCTGAAGAGGCTGGGGGCAATAAAACCCTGGGTGAAGGGGTTGGGGGCAATGAAACCCTGGCTGAAGGGGCTGGGAGCAATAAAACCCTGGGCGAAGGGTTTGAGGGAGCAATGAAACCCTGGCTGAAGGGGTTGGGGCAATGAAACCCTGGCTGAAGGGGCTGGGGGCAATAAAACCCTGGGTGAAGGGGTTGGGGGCAATGAAAGCCTGGCTGAAGGGGCTGGGAGCAATAAAACCCTGGGCGAAGGGTTTGAGGGAGCAATGAAACCCTGGCTGAAGGGGCTGGGGGCAATAAAACCCTGGGTGAAGGGGCTGGGGGCAATGAAACCCTGGGTGAAGGGGTTGGGGCAATGAAACCCTGGGTGAAGGGGTTGGGGGCAATGAAACCCTGGCTGAAGGGGTTGGGGGCAATGAAACCCTGGCTGAAGGGGCTGGGAGCAATAAAACCCTGGGTGAAGGGTTTGAGGGAACAGCAAAACCCTTGATTTGGGATTTTGGCCATAAAGGGATGTTGAGTTGGAGTTCCGATGGATACATACGGACGAAAATCACCGCAAAACCTCACATATGGTTCGCTCTTCCCGCTGCTTTTCGTTGCCCTTCGGCAGGGTGTCGTCCAGCGGCCAGAAGTACATATTATCCACCCAGCAGAGGTTCTCGATGTACTCCATCCTCTGCGAGTCCAGTTCCAACAAGCTCCAGCATTGAATAGGTGTGAACAAATACTGTCTGGACGCAGAGATGCTCGCCAAGAAGATCAGTACGGCGGGCGTGATCGTGTAGTTCAGAACGTCGACAAAGTCTTCGGCTGAACCGTGTTGACCCACCGTAACGCGGAACTGGTTCGCTTTGAGCAGGAAGTCGAAGTTCATGCTAAAGGGTGGGAATGGCGCCTCATGTGACTGGGATGTCAGCGGGTTCGTTTTGTTATGCTTTTCTGGCTTAGGCTTAGGGTTTGCCCCACTTCGTCAGTCATTGTGTCCCAGATACTTTGGTCAGCTATTATCAGCCCTACATCATACTTTGGTCAGATACCATTGCACTATGCTGTGATCAAACTGAACTTATTGCTCTTCAGTCGTCATAACGTAGAATTACCTGCACAATTACAATAGCGCGCATGATTCAGCAAACTCTAACTACAAGTAGCAGGCAATTAATGCACAGCTAAAGTAGGACTCTTAATGCACTCGATTTTCTTAGAAACGAGTTGGAGGCCGCTATGAAGCGTATTTATTTGTCGTATTGCTAGTACATTTAGTATGCACTGAATGGGGTTTGGCCATAGCGTGCTTCTACTATACTGCAGTTGTTCATTTTGCAAGTGTAGACGACCGCTCACCTTTTTCTCGTTACGATACAGAACCCGGCCAAGTCCTATCGATCAAGCAGTTTTTCTTCGAAAATGTGTCAGAGCAGGCTAAGCAGAGCAAACTTGAAGGTGAAATTGTGTTGACGAAACACGGGCCCTCTTCTGCAGAAAAGTGGCTGCGGAGCTGAGTGGCCGGGATTCCAAGCTTGGGAGCTCACAAGTTGTGAGGGAGCTATTTCAACCGTTATCCCGTCTCTCATGCGATTGGATCTTCGGTTAAGTTCTCGCCGTGAGAAGCCTGCAGCCTCGTTGATGGAGGAGATTTTTTGAAAATAGATTTTCACCATGGCTTGATGAATTTCTGATCTGCCTTAGTGAGTCCGGTGGAAGAGCTCATTAACTGGTGCCGACCAGATTTGCGATAAGATTCGTCATCTTATTTACTCAAATATATAGTACGTACTCGTGGCAATACGCTGGAAATCAATGGATAACTCAAGTAGAGAATTTGCACTTGCTAATCGGTCAGTTTTCACTACAAAAATGTTGGCTAGATGGAAAGTTTCCAGTTTTTTTCAGCACTAAATTTGCAACAATACATGTATCTCAACTTCTGGAATTCCGCGATTACATGCAGAGCACGCATGTGGCAAAGTTCAAACAAAATTTCTACTTTACCGGTTCTTCCTAAATTTTGGACGGTTTTTTCAGTTGGATTTTTCTCACCCTTTTTGGTAACCCCCTTGAACTTTATCCTTTATCCAACAGGTAATGCTGAGGAGATCGTGCATGCATGGTCTTGCAGTGCGGCGTCCCACACGAAGCCATACCTGCTTTTTGTTTGCCTTCATTCAATTTTAACAAGTCTCTTTGGAGCCCCAATAATACATGCAATTTAGTGATCATTTAATTTTCATACTGTATCACTGAAACAAATTATGTCATACTAGCTGTATGTCCCACGCATTCAACACAACTTGTTCTATATTGCAATAAAATTTGATGGCTTGGCCACAAAAGGCAGAGGAAACAGAAAATAAAGCGCTCGATTGATTGGATTATAAGCCACGATTGGATTATAAGCGTTCTATGGAAAATTTTAGAGGCAGATTTACCGAGAATTGCATTACGACGGAGATAGCAGGTTTTCATTTTTCGGCACAAAAATAGTTAATTATTGCTTTTGAGATAAGGTTTTTGATCAGACCCAGTGTTTATCTTTTGATATGACTTGACTTTCTTATGGCTCTATTGATATTTAAAAACCTTTCGTTCAGAAAATATGTATTCTATGTAATGTAAAGTTATTCTATGTTTATATATGTTAAGAAGCCAGGGCAAGCGTGCATGCCCTACTAAGCGGACTTTTGATATTTAAATTAGCGTTTAGGAAAACATTATAATTTTCTATTTGTACATGAGTTATTAAATATAAATATTTACCTATTTAAGAAAAAATAACTCTGTTTTTGTCTGTTGTATTTGTTGTAATGGGAAATGATATTTTGAAATCGTTTTTCTAATGTTTTTAATTATGCGCGCCTCGACGATCCGCGGACGTCTAAGTGTGGAAGTCTAAGGCCTAACGGCTAGCGCGAATTTGTTTGTATATACAATCAAAGTTTCTATAAATTTTTGCTTGTGTTAAAAAGACTATTTTTATCTCCTTCTTATATTCTGCAAGCATGCAACCTGCAACAGCAGTAGAAACTGTACATGGACAGCTTTTCCACGTTGGCCCACGCTACACTAATCTTACCCACATTGGCGAAGGTGCATATGGCATGGTTGTGTAAGTATTTTTTATTTATAATGTTTAGTATTCCGGGATTGCCACCTGTTTGTTCAGGGGTTGCCACCAGTCTGTTCTGGGTTGACTATAGAGTATAGTATAGGGCCTAGTATGACGTGTTTCCTGTAAATTCTTTAAGTTCTATTGGAATTGGCTTGGCTACACCTAGGCTAAGCCTAGGACTACCAAGAATCAAGATAGGCCTATAAAGTTATATAGGCCTATGCATGATTCATTAGATAGATCTATATAGGTCAATACAGACTGCAATTTTACAAGATGCTTAACTTTGGTATGCAACTTTGTCTTTGGTGCATATAGATTGTATATTGGTCTGATAATGATATTGATAGCATAGACTTAGGCACTCTAGACAAATAATAATACTCCATATGATCCATACTTAGGAAGGTGGCCTGCACGCGGGAATTTTCCTGCGTGCACAAGCCACGCTAAAATTTTGGCGTGCAAAGTTGGCGTGCAAATAGGGGTCTCAAGCCACGCCTAAATTTTCAGCGTACAAGTTTTTTTACTTGGCGTGTAACCTTGGCATGCAATTACAAACTGACAGTATATCAACAAGTCAAATATAGATGTATACACTATATATACAATATATAAAGTTAAACGTGAACAATTGAATTTGAATACTGATTAAACCAACTAGTTGAGGCTACAGCCTAGCCTACAGCCAGGCCTACACTCTACAGCCTACATTAAAATTAAAATACCCAATAACTTTTAAACATTCTTATTTTGTGACTCTTGTAGACTTTTAGTTTATTTGTTTCTTGAAATGTGAAGAAAAAGTTTTCGATACTTACTATGTTCTTTGTAGCGAATTTCCTTTTTTTATATAAACTTTGTTTAATGTAAGTAGAAAAGTTATTTTAAAATAGTATCTAATACGGTTAATATTCAAATTTTTACAATTTTACTATAGGGTAAACAGACGGTGTAACCACTTTTGGCATACAGGATTTTGGTATACACAATTTTCGGCGTACATGATTTTTGGTATTCAAGATTTTTGGCGTGCAACAGAAACGTCATGTTAAGGGTTTTAAAAAATTGGCATACATTGGCATGCACCAAGGATTTTTCCATAAATTGATTCCCGCGTGCACTTGCCACCTTCCTGACTATGGCATATGATATACCATAATATAAGCCTATTACCATAGTCCAAAAGGTGGCCTTTATATTAGAATATTTTTGCTTGCTTACAATCTTGGTGTACACTTGGTGTTTAGAATTTCCAGGTTCAACATGAATTGTACATAGTCGGCATACAAAAACTAGCCAAGTTCAAGGCTAATATAATTGTGTAGTTAAATATCAACCAACAAAAGCTCCTTTAGAAATAATTGGAGACTAGAATAAAAAATATTAACCCAATCTATGCCATAGCTGGGAAGGTGGCAGTTTTTGGTGAATTTTCCGGCGCAAATTGGCCCTTTTTTTGGCACACACAGCATACACGGCGTACAAGGAAAAATTGGAAATGCTCTGGTGGCACACATGGCGCATGGCGCTGAAAAAATATATAGTTACACTTCGTTATACTTTGCAAAATATATAGTGTCAGGACTAATTCTATAATTTGTAAAATAAAATTATGTAAATTACGTAAATTACATAAATCACAATATAAAATACATAAATGAAATTCAAATTTGTCTACTGTAAATTCCTTACGGTAGAATAAATACCTTACCTTACCTTACCTTACTTTAGACTTACCTTATCATGGCGCGCTGTGGCGCACAAAATCTTTTCTTCATGGCGCACAGCGCACAGTGCTCAAAAGCCATCAAAATAGTTCTGGCGCACACTGTGCCACCTTCCCGACTATGGAATCTATGGGAAAAAATTCAATCAAAGAATATCAGTTCATAGCAAAAAACAGCCATGTTAAAGCTTAGTAAAACATTTTTTAAGTATATGGTGAAATCCAAAAATCGGGGGCAAGTTTTATGAAAATTCGTTTTTTGGCAATTTGAAAGCAATAAAGCTATAAAATAAATTTATTCAAGTTTTTAAAAGGTAAAAAAGTCTATTAAAGCACAAATTATTTTCGTATAGCTTTATTTTTAATAAAATGATTTGTTAAAACAGTAAGTTTAATTACAACCTAAAATGAGTCTAATGAAAATGATAGAAAAGCTATAATAATGTATTTTATTAACTTTAATTATCTTATAATGTTACACTCTATAATTCTATAACATATTTAACATTATTTTCAAGGGTTTATTTGTTTATCACTTTCGTTACTCTTGACAATGTGTATTTTGTAGAGTTCATTTGCAATAAATTGTATTCAACGTAAGTTTATTATTTAAACATACAAATTCCCGTAAGGATCGGAAAATTGCATTTTACTCAGCTTCTACTAAAGCGATTTGGAAAATTCTTTTTTTCCTGCATACACACCGCGATGATACATGTTTTAGTGTAATTTCATTGTTCTTCGTCGCTTAATGAGCATACAGTAAGCATCTGATTTGGAAGCCGGGTAACACATTGGAATTCCCATAAGGATTGGAAAATTGCATTTTACTCAGCTTCTACTAAAGCGATTTGGAAAATTCTTTTTTTCCTGCATACACGCCGCGATGATACATGTTTTAGTGTAATTTCATTGTTCTTCGTCGCTTAATGAGCATACAGTAAGCATCTGATTTGGAAGCCGGGTAACACATTGGAATTCCCATAAGGATTGGAAAATTGCATTTTACTCAGCTTCTACTAAAGCAATTTGGAAAATTCTTTTTTTCCTGCATACACGCCGCGATGATACATGTTTTAGTGTAATTTCATTGTTCTTCGTCGCTTAATGAGCATACAGTAAGCATCTGATTTGGAAGCCGGGTAACACATTGAAATTCCCATAAGGATTGGAAAATTGCATTTTACTCAGCTTCTACTAAAGCAATTTGGAAAATTCTTTTTTTCCTGCATACACGCCGCGATGATACATGTTTTAGTGTAATTTCATTGTTCTTCGTCGCTTAATGAGCATACAGTAAGCATCTGATTTGGATGCCGGGTTTACATTTTGTGGTACCATTTTTTACCCAAAATTTTTAAGTCTAAATATAGGCATATTACAAATACTAATACTATGCAAGTTGATATTTAAATGAAAGAAAACAACCTAAAGATTATTTTGCAACAAGGAATTAGCCATATATTTACTTTTAAAGAAAGATGTTTGCTGGCAAACTTTGCACTTTATATTAGTATATTAGTATATTAGAATTTTCGCGAGTTTATATGGTTTTAGAAAAACTTTGAAATCCTTAGAAATACTTCATCTTTTTGAATTGAATAAAAAGTAAAACACAGATTACTTTCTGTTTTGTAAGTAGTAAAAAAATTAGCCTTCTCTAAGGCCTACAAGTCTTAAAATTAATTGTTTAATAATGAAAAAAAGTGAAACAAAAAATTGCAAATCGGTTAACTTGGACTTTCAAAATGCTTTTTTGTGGTTTTTTCTTATTTATTCAACAATATAAAACATGAAAACAATGGTTTTTATCCAGAACTATTTTCTAAAGACCTATCTATCTTTCAAAAACCTTTTTAGATACATTACTTTCCATCGAATGTCCGCAGATTTGTTTTACCGTTTTATCCCATGTTTTTGGATTTCGCCATATATTCTTAAAAAATTGGTATATAAACAATTCTAAGCTTGGCATAAATTTTTTATTTATTTTACATTGGTGTAAAATTGAAAAAACATGAATTTTCATTCCAGTAGGCCCTATATGTCTGCTATGATCTGGTCTATGGGCCTATTAGTCTAGCTCATTATACTTATGCTAGAAATCTTTGAAAAATCTTGAAAAATCTTAAATCTTTTAAGATCTTAAAATCTTTAAAGTATAAAAACTTTTTCATAAGCCTCATAGAGGAACTGCCTATGACAAGCTGTTGAAACTATTCACTCCAGCTAAGCCAGAGAACAAAACCTTTAAGGAATTGAAGTATGAAATTGAGAAGCATGTCGTGCCGTAGAAGAAGAAACTGGTTGTAGCTGAGTGCTGCAAGTTTAACTTACTAAAGCAAGATGAATACAAATCAATGGCAGATTTTGAGAACAGGTTATGTGCTCAAGCAGACCAATTTCAATTTGGAGATTTCCTACAAGAAGCTTTGTGAGACAGATTAGATTTGTGGCAGGACTGCACAGTGAGTCTGTGGTGAAAGAGCTGCTTATCAAAGACCCACTGACCCTGGAGCTGGCAGTGGAGACTGCCACAGCGTAGGAGCAAGTAAGCAAGAGTGCCTTAAGCACTAATGGAAAGGTGGAAACAGTCAGTGCAACTAAGGGCAGAGTATGACAACAAAACAGGGCCCAAGCTCAGGGATGCACATTCAGCAAGGCTTGCAATTTCTGTATGAAAAGACACCCACCAAAGGCATGCCTTGCGTTTGGAGCAAAATGTCTAAAATGTGGAAAAATGAATCATTTTGAAGCTACATGTAAGCTTAACAAGCCAGCTAGCTCACTTGTCAAAGTGGCATCCAGCATCCAGTATCTGGCTCCATTAAAGAAAAGCTGAGAGTGTGCAGGAATTGAGGAGGAGGATGAACCAGCCAAGGACAATGAGCTATTTAGCTATGTGATGACTGGGACAGATCAAGCATCTGGATCAATGTAAAACTAAACGATAAGGATGTTGCTATGATGGTAGACTCTGGTGTATCAGTGACCTGCATTTCTAAAATTTTGGCTGAACAACTAGGACTGCATTGGACAGACCCAAATTGTTGACTAACATCATATGGAGGACAAGACCTACCAGTACGTGGTACCACAGATGTTCGAGTTCAGACCAAAGATGAGAGTGAGTGCTCATTACCTGTGGTAGTCATGGACATGAACGCAAAGCCAGTTATTGGCCGAAATTGGTTTAGTTTGGGTATCGAAGTTACTAAGCGCCGTTGTCAAGCTGCAGTGGCTTATAAGCGAATTCAAGTGAAGTTGGAAGTACCAATGGAACTTGCAAAGGAAGTATTAATGCTGTCAATGGAAGTACAAGAAAACACAAGACTGGTGGTATCGAGGGCCCGACCACTCCCATTTTTGCTGGTACCAGCCATTAAGGAAAGATAAGAAGATCTGGAAAAGCGGAAGATCATTGAAAAAGTAGAGCAGCCGGTGTTAGCTAGCCCAATTGTGGTCGTTCCCAAAAGCTCGGGAGACATCAGGCTGTGTGGAGACTATAGACAAGTCAACCAGCTTTTACAGCTACCGCCAATCGATATGCCAACAAAGGCGGATGTGCAACGAGCCATTTCAGGATGCAGTAGTTTCACTGTGCTAGATCTAAAGGATGCATACCATAACTTTGAGCTGTGCAAGGACTCACAGGATATCACTACTATCGGCAACACCTTTTGGTTACTTTTGGTACAGGGCATTACCATACGGACTGTCATCTGCTCCTGGATTGTTTCAGAACACACTATGCGAGTTGCTTCAAGATGTCCTCGGAGTGGTGTTGTTCATTGAGGACATTCTAGTCTGCGGAAAAAACCGGGAAAATTTGGCCAAGATGACTTCCAACTGACGGAAACAACTGGAGTGATAGGTCAGCGACTGAAGCAGTGAACGAAATTGCTGCGGTAGATATCGCCTTGTCCGATGAAGGACCAGTCACCACAGACCAGATAGAACAGGTGACCCAAGAAGACAAGGAAGTCCAAGACGTTCTCAGTCGATTACGATCTGGTGAAGATGTGCCAGAGCCGTTCCGAAGAGTGCAGAATAGACTGAGCTGCGGTGATAATCTACTACTTTTTGCAAAATTTTCTGCAAAATTGAGAGCACAAGTTATGCGTTTTCATGATTCTCATCCGGGAATGCAAGCGATGAAGGCATGGGCACGACAGTATGTTTGATAGCCCAATATGGAAGCTGAGAAAGAAAAGTGCGTGGCAGAGTGTCGCACGTGTCAACGCCCAAGACCTTCACAGAAAGCTGTGCTCAGACCATGGCCAGTGCCAAAGGAAGCCTAGTGCCGAGTGCATGCTGACCTAGGTCAATTAGAAGGAAGAAATTTTCTCGTGGTCTCGGACGCCAAGACTGGATTTATTAGCGCCGAATGGGTTCGTGATACTGATGCGGCAGCCATCATCTAAGTGCTGCAAAGAACGTTTTGCAACTTTGGCATCCCGGAAGTACTGGTTACTGACAATGGAACACAGTTCGTTGCAAGTGAAACAGAAGCCTGGTTGAAGCGAATGGGAGTGCTACACCTCAAGTCACCCAGATACCATCCCGCTTCGAATGGAGTAGCCGAGGTAGCAGTGAAAAGGCTGAAGACCAAGCTAAAACAGCTAAACGATCCAGACCCGGAAGTTCGAATGCAACAAGCTTTGTACGCCATTCGAGTCTGCCCAAGAGCCAACGGTGTCGATCCGTGTAGAGAAATGTTTGGGCGCCAGTTTAATACTAGACTGTCACTGCTACATCGTCGGTCGTTCCAGGACAAGAAAACAACAAATTTACGTCCCGTTTGGGTCCAAGATCTTCACTTTACTCGTACTTCAAGAAGCGGTTGAAGAACAGCCGAGACAAGTACAGGACGATAGAGGACGAGATCTGGTGAAGCACCGGAACCATGTCAGAGATAGAGCTGAGGCTGAAACCCACAAGCCTATCGAAGACGATGGAAAACCAAGTTCAATTCAACCTTCGGAGTCCAGGTACCCGGTGCGGATCCGGAGAGCACCGGACAGGTATCAAGCATCTTGAAGGAAAGAGGGATGATATGACGTGACTATAATATAGATATTATTTATAATTGCATATGCAGTTTGACGCGTTTTATTTTATCTATGGACTAAATGAAGCTGCAAAACAGGCTTGGGTCAAATGCCCGCTGTGAGAACTGTGAAATAAAAAGAAATAAGAGCAAGACTAAGAACCTTGGAGCAGCGTAAAAGTCTGCTATGATATCAGCACTAATAATTAACGCCTTAAGCATATTGAAGTAACCTTTTAACAGTTACAAAACTTTTATCTTAAACTTCAAAATTTTTATAGTAGACATAATTTAGCATTTTGCTCTAACCACTAGGCTACAACCCCTTAATACCCCAATTACCGTTTTGCTTAGATCTGCCAATGACAACATGATTGGCGATAGGGTGGCCATCAAAAAGATTTCGCCATTCGAGTACCAGACTTACTGCCAGCGGACCCTGCGCGAGATCAAAATTCTTACTCGGTTTAGGCACGAAAATGTGAGTCGCCTTGCTGTACTTTTATGGAGAAAATCGATCCCCATAAAAATTCAGGGATTAGTTTGACTCTGGATCAAGGTGATCAGGTTATAATCCAGTCAGATGCCAAGATATTCGGGAGTATTTCGTGCAGTCGATCAAGATCCCCACAATGCTTCATCCCGCAGATTATTGATATCCGTGATATCATCACCGCATCGTCTGTTGACGCAATGCGCGACGTATACATAGTCCAGTGCCTGATGGAGACGGACATGTTCAAACTGCTGAAGACGCAGAATCTTAGCAACGAGCATGTCTGCTATTTTCTTTACCAGATCCTGCGCGGTAGGTTGATTGGCAACAAATCTTACTTTGCATCCTGATATTTAATGTCAAACCTGGTTGGCCATTCTGTAGCTCAGTTTCTGTCAATTTTGTGGGCTTTCAGATGATCCTTGGATTCGTCTAACAATCCTGATTCACTCAGCAACTCCAATCCCCTCAGCAACCCCCATCCCCTCAGCAACCCCCATCCCCTCAGCAACTCCAATCCACTCAGCAACTGCCATCCCCTCAGCAACCCCCATCCACTCAGCAACCCCCATCCCCTCAGCAACCCCCATCCCCTCATCAACCCCCATCCCCTCAGCAACCCCCATCACCTCAGCAACCCCCATCCCCTCAGCAACTGCCATCCCCTCAGCAACCCCCATCCACTCAGCAACCCCATCCCCTCAGCAACCCCCCATCCCCTCATCAACCCCCATCCCCTCAGCAACTCCATCCACTCAGCAACCCCTATCACCTCAGCAACCCCCATCCCCTCAGCAACTCCATCCCCTCAGCAACCCCCATCCCCTCAGCAACCCCCATCACCTCAGCAACCCCCCATTCACTCAGAAACCCCATCCTCTTAGCATCCCCTCAACCATCTAACCAGCCTTACTAAACGTGCAATCCGCAGGACTAAAGTACATCCATTCGGCAAACGTACTGCACAGAGATCTGAAGCCGAGCAATCTGCTATTAAACACCACGTGTGATTTGAAGGTAGGCTAATTAAGTTAAAAGCCTAATCGGTTTATATTACTCTGGTGATATATATCTTGATGCAAGCCCCTTAAGATTGCCAGCCAGTCGGGGTGTCTGCTTTCCGCGCTGACAAATGCTTGCACACAGCTACTGCCGCCCAGTGCCCAGCTAGCAGACACACTTCTTATTTACCTGTGTCCGTTTTTTGCTCGCTGTGGCGGCAGTTCAGCGCAGAGAGCGGCCAGACGCACCTGGAGCCGTTTACCTATATTTATTTGGCCTAACAACAGTGGCTGGCAGTCGGGTCATGGCTTGCTACAGTATGCTGCGAGGCTCTGACAGCCTGTTATTCTCTATTATGTTGCTCGGAACTTGCTTAGCCAGTGTGTGTGACGTATTTGTGGCAGTTTTTGAGCAACTGGCCTGTCGCCCCGTACATTTTGCTAACTGTTTGTTCTAACTTTAATTATTGGCACCTGTGTTTAGTGCATATAGTTTTTGTATTCTCTTCTCACTCTATTCTCATTGAGCATTATTCTCTACTCTCTACCTCTCCCTTCCCTACTCTACCTGTCCCTTCCCTACTCTACCTGTCCCTTCTCTACTCTACCTGTCCCTTCTCTACTCTACCTGTCCCTTCCCTACTCTACCTGTCCCTTCCCTACTCTACCTGTCCCTTCTCTACTCTACCTGTCCCTTCTCTACTCTACATCGCCCTTCTATACTCTACTCTACTCTCCTCTCACTCTATCTCGCCTTCTCTACTCTACCTTTCCCTCCACTGCATTCCCCTCCTCCACTCTACCTCTGTCTACACTCTACCTCTGTCTACACTCTACCTCTTCCTACTTCTCTAATTCAACTTTATTTCTCTCTTCACTACTCTACTTCTCTCTTCGCTCTATCGCACCTTATCAACTCTATCTCTCCTCCATTTCACCTCCCTCTCCTTCTCTTCCTCTCCTCCTCCAGATCTGCGACTTCGGTCTGGCCCGCGTGGCGGACCCCGAGCACGATCACACGGGCATCCTGACAGAGTACGTGGCCACCCGCTGGTACCGGGCCCCAGAGATCATGCTGAACAGCAAGGGCTACACCAAGAGCATCGACATCTGGTCAGTTGGCTGCATCCTGGCAGAGATGCTGAACAACAAGCCGCTGTTTCCGGGCAAGCACTACATCGATCAGCTGAACCTCATCCTGAATGTGCTGGGCAGTCCTAGCAGCGAAGACCTGAGCTGTATTCGCAACGATAAGGCCAGAAATTACCTGCTACAATTGCCAGTGAAAACTAAGAAGACTTGGGCGCAAGTTTATCCCAATGCTGACCCCAAAGCTTTGGACCTGTTGGAACGGCTGCTCACGTTTAATCCGGAGCGGCGGATCACCGTTGAGGCCGCCCTGAGTCACCCGTACCTGGAGCAGTACTACGACCCGCAGGATGAGGTCAGTTGTTTCTTTTGGAATTTACCTAACTTTTGTGTAGTACTATTAAGGCTTCAGAGATTCCCCTATGTCTACCAACACGCAGTCCCCAGTCCCCTAAACTATGAGAAAGGGAATTTCTCATCGTAGATATTCCCTATTAGTAAAGTAACAAAGTCCTCCTTTGACAAGTCCTCCCCCATGATTGAGAGAGAAATCCCCCTTAATTGAGGGAGAAATTCCCCCTTTGATTAAGTCAAAATTTCCCCCTTGATTGATTAAAGATTCCCCCTTGATTGATTGAAAAATTCCTCTTTAAGTCGTTGAGAAATCCCTCTTGATTAAGTGAGAAATTCCCCCTTGATTGAGTAAGAAATTCCCCCTTGATTGAGTGAGAAATTCCCCCTTGATTGAGTAAGAAATTCCCCCTTGATTGAGTGAGAAATCCCCCTTGATTGAGTAAGAAATTCCCCCTTGATTGAGTAAGAAATTCCCCCTTGATTGAGTAAGAAATTCCCCCTTGATTGAGTGAGAAATTCCCCCTTGATTGAGTAAGAAATTCCCCCTTGATTGAGTAAGAAATTCCCCCTTGATTGAGTGAGAAATCCCCCTTGATTGAGTGAGAAATTCCTCCTTAATTTATTGAAAAGTTCCTTTTGATTAAGTGAGAAAATCCCTCTTGCTTGATTAAAAAATTTTTCCTTGATTGAGAGAGAAATCCCCCTTGATTGAGTGAGAAAATCCCCCTTGATTGAGAAAGAAGTTCCCCCTTGATTGAATGAAAATTGCCGCTTTTATTACGAAAGACATTCCCCGTTATTCCATGCGAAATTCCCTCATCAAGTGAGAAATTTCCCACTAATTAACTGTGAATTCCTATCCATTGAGTAATCTTAGTGAACCCCTATCATTAAGTAAATCACTAAAGCGACTCTGTCAGTTCAATAACAGCATTAGTTAGCTTGGCAACTGCGCGCCCCTTAAGATTGCATGAAATCGCCTATTGCTGCTTTTGTACCGTCAGACATTATTTTGCCGCTGTCGACTAGCTCTGCAAAATCTTGGCTGATCATAGCGGTGGCTTTGGCGGTGCGAAAGCAGCTCGGGCACAGACTGCTCAGGCCTTCGTCTGAGCTGCAGTCTGTCAGTGACAAAGCAATCGGGTCATGGCGCGCTAGATTATTTATCCCACCCATTGTTCTGTGTTGGGATGGAAGCATAAATCTCTGTTTTCCTATTCTTTCCTGTCTGTGATTTTTTATGCTTATCATTGACAGTGTTTAGTGCTTCCTACATGTACTTTAGTACTGATAATGTCGTGTGACTATATTTTTATTTACAGTTAGAGTGACCCTAAAAGTCCTGAAGTAACTGACAGAGGGATTAGCCAGTGTCCCTGGAGCAACTGGTCGGGAAGAATCGATGGTCCCTGGGCAACTGGTCGGGGAGAATCGGTGGTCCCTGGAGCAACTAACTGGTCGGGGAGAATCAGCGGTCCCTGAAGCAAGTGGGCGGGGAGAATCAGCGGTCCCTGAAGCAAGTGGGCGGGGAGAATCAGCGGTCCCTGAAGCAAGTGGGCGGGAGAATCAGCGGTCCCTGAAGCAACTGGGCGGGGAGAATCAGCGGTCCCTGAAGCAACTGGGCGGGGAGAATCAGCGGTCCCTGAAGCAAGTGGGCGGGGAGAATCAGCGGTCCCTGAAGCAAGTGGGCGGGGAGAATCAGCGGTCCCTGAAGCAACTAACTAAGCGGGGAGAATCAGCGGTCCCTGAAGCAACTAACTAAGCGGGGAGAATCAGCGGTCCCTGAAGCAAGTGGGCGGGAGAATCAGCGGTCCCTGAAGCAAGTGGGCGGGAGAATCAGCGGTCCCTGAAGCAAGTGGGCGGGAGAATCAGCGGTCCCTGAAGCAACTGGGCGGGGAGAATCAGCGGTCCCTGAAGCAACTGGGCGGGGAGAATCAGCGGTCCCTGAAGCAAGTGGGCGGGGAGAATCAGCGGTCCCTGAAGCAAGTGGGCGGGGAGAATCAGCGGTCCCTGAAGCAAGTGGGCGGGGAGAATCAGCGGTCCCTGAAGCAACTAACTAAGCGGGGAGAATCAGTGGTCCCTGAAGCAAGTGGTCGGGGAGAATCAGCGGTCCCTGAAGCAAGTGGACGGGGAGAATCAGCGGTCCCTGAAGCAACTAACTAAGCGGGGAGAATCAGCGGTCCCTGAAGCAAGTGGGCGGGAGAATCAGCGGTCCCTGAAGCAACTAAGTGGGCGGGGAGAATCAGCGGTCCCTGAAGCAAGTGGGCGGGGAGAATCAGCGGTCCCTGAAGCAACTAACTAAGCGGGGAGAATCAGCGGTCCCTGAAGCAACTAACTGGGCGGGGAGAATCAGCGGTCCCTGAAGCAAGTGGGCGGGGAGAATCAGCGGTCCCTGAAGCAACTGGGCGGGGAGAATCAGCGGTCCCTGAAGCAAGTGGGCGGGGAGAATCAGCGGTCCCTGAAGCAAGTGGGCGGGGAGAATCAGCGGTCCCTGAAGCAAGTGGGCGGGGAGAATCAGCGGTCCCTGAAGCAAGTGGGCGGGGAGAATCAGCGGTCCCTGAAGCAAGTGCATCGCATACCCGGATTAAGCTAAAGCGCTCGCATCCTACACTGCAGCCGGTGGCCACTGAGCCATTCACATTCGAGCAAGAGCTGGACGACCTACCAAAAGAGAAGCTGAGAGAGATGATCTGGGATGAGGCTCAGAGGCTGCGCCGACTGCAGATCGAAGGTCCTGGGCACTGTTGAGGCGGCAGAGTTACTTTTGAATGCGCTGGCTGACGTCATGTTTTTATTGTTGCATCATGAAATCATTACTCAGTGTTACTGCAACTCTTTTATGTTATTCCTCCTTCTGATAGAGATTTTCTTTGTTGTTTGATTAATACTGTTAATACCTCATTAATTAGGACGACTGATTGCGATAAAATATTATTCATAAATGAATAGATTTATTTCATACTTCTTTTTGGCAGAAAAAATTCACAGATACCCTACTTTTTGGTGTCGTTTCTACTGTGTACATTATGCGCTACTGACTAGCTGGCCGCTAGTAGGCGCGTGTGAGCATGCGTGTCTATATTTGTTTCGATCTGTCAAAATTAATTTATAATAATTAATTTCTGCTTCTATGCAAACAATTGGAAAATTGTTCTGAATAAAATACTGCTGTCTGCTCACTGACGGCCTTGAGATATTTATGCGCAGCACCTGACGCCACCTCCTGTTTTCAATAATCGCTATATGCCATCTCTTCTAATCAGGATGGCGTGCTTGTCAGTATATGTGACCCCCGGGTTTTCATTGATTCTTTTATGCTTATATAATCCATCTATACATTGCTTAGCTGTATCCTTCACTATCTGCTTTACCCGTAATCAGCCCTCTTAGTGAGGTGCACAAATTTTAATTAATATGGAGATTCTTTTTTTTGAAAACCTTTTGCAGCCCAAAAATTTCATAAAACCTATAAAATATAAATTTATTGATTCTGGCATATTATATCTGTTCTAATCGGCTGTGTGCGCGGGTTAAACAACACAAAACAGCATGCTTTGTTCGGATTTTTTCTATTTCAAAATGGGAGACAATGCACTCCCAGACAATTTCACTCCTAGACATTTCACTCCCAGGCATTTCACTCGCAGACATTTCACTCCCAGGCATTTCACTCCCAGGCATTTCACTCCCAGACAATTTCACTCCTAGACATTTCACTCCCAGGCATTTCACTCCCAGACATTTCACTCCCAGGCATTTCACTCGCAGACATTTCACTCTCAGACATTTCACTCTCAGACATTTCACTCCCAGGCATTTCACTCCCAGGCATTTCACTCTCAGACATTTCACTCCCAGGCATTTCACTCGCAGACAATTTCACTCCTAGACATTTCACTCGCAGACATTTCACTCTCAGGCATTTCACTCTCAGACATTTCACTCCCAGGCATTTCACTCGCAGACATTTCACTCCCAGGCATTTCACTCCCAGGCATTTCACTCCCAGACAATTTCACTCCTAGACATTTCACTCCCAGGCATTTCACTCGCAGACATTTCACTCCCAGGCATTTCACTCCCAGGCATTTCACTCCCAGACAATTTCACTCCTAGACATTTCACTCCCAGACAATTTCACTCCCAGGCATTTTAATCCCTCACAATTTCACTGTCTGACAGTTCAAGTGGCAGGCATTTCACTGCCAGCAGCAGAAAGTTATTCAGGTGCAAATGTCCCAGAGAGCTCTAGAAGCATGCAAGCGTGCGCTGCACTTTTCAGGCACAAAAATCAATATTAATTACTATGCTAGCTGGCTAAAAACTTACCTGCAATTTTTTTGCTTAGCTGGTTCGGCTGGTCAAATTTTAGAATTGATTTTTATAAAAAATATACGACAGTTCGACTGATTGGCGGCCGGATATTGCCTGTGTCTCTTGCTTTCTCCAGAACTTCTACACGACTATATATAGCAGCACTCGCAGAATTGAAGGCATCCACTCGGTCAAGAACTTCCTGATTTGAATTTGCGCGAATATCAATTTGTTATCACTGTAAGTTCCACATTGCGTACAATCTACATGCATTACCGCTGCATTTTAGTACGTTGTTGGAAGCATTAAGTTCTTTTAACTTAGAGCTTTAGTGGGGCAGCATCTGAGGGTCTGAGCGAGTGGCGGTGGCCCAGCAACTGAGGATCTGGGAGGCTGGCTTAGCAACTGAGGATCTGGGAGGCTGGCCCAGCAGCTGAGGATCTGGGAGGCTGGCCCAGCAACTGAGGATCTGGAAGCTGGCCCAGCAACTGAGGATCTGGGAGGCTGGCCCAGCAACTGAGGATCTGGGAGGGTGGTTCAGCAACTGGGGATCTGGGAGGCTGGCCCAGAAACTGAGGACCTGGAGGCTACATGAAGGTTGAACTGATCTATAGCTACGATAAAGCTAAAATGAACAAAACTTAGAGTTAAACAAATTTAGACTGTTGTGCGCCTGCGATATGCTTAACTAGAGAAACAACAGTAGTTTGAATATGAATTGAATTGAATATTTCTAACCTAAGGAATTCATGGATGTCCGTACTGACCACCCCGCATGCAGCGAATTCATCTGCAACAATGTCAAATAAGCTGCAGTTCTCGCTGATGCTGCTGCTTCTGCTGAGCTTCCTGGCTGCCACCGCAAACGGCAGCAATCTC
This sequence comes from Macrostomum lignano, assembly GCA_002269645.1. Taxonomy (NCBI): domain Eukaryota; kingdom Metazoa; phylum Platyhelminthes; family Macrostomidae; genus Macrostomum; species Macrostomum lignano. The sequence continues at coordinate 81,430 of NIVC01002491.1, read as the reverse complement.
AGCGACGCCCTGATGCAGTGCCGCAATCGGCTGCCCGACGCCGAAGACTGCGTCGGCTGCGTTCGCGACGCCTGCGCCGCCATCGGCTGCCCAGCGTCAGCGTCTGACATCTCCAGGGAGCTGTGCAAAGCCTAAGCGGCTTTTGCTAGCTTTCGATACATATCGGCTCATGGGAACTGCACGTCGTTTAGTGGGTTAAATTCCGTAAAATATTACAAGCTGAAACATGAATTTTCGATACATATCGGATAAAACTGGTGGCGGATACTATACTAACTTTGCTCGAAAAATAAGAAGAGAAAGTTTTATTGAGTTTGACGTGAAGTCACTCAAGTATGATTCATTTTGGAGATCTGCAAATGAAGAACGAGTTGAAAAGAACTTCAATCAGAACTTAGGAATTTAATATTTAACTTATAAGAATCGCACGGTCATAATTATATACGTCGGATTTCTTTCACAAACTACTCAAATAGTAAGTAGCACAATCGAGTTTTTTGTCGAAGTAAGCGCTGCGATCTTCACAGAGCAGTGTTGCCCAACTCTATGGCCGGGCCATTGTCAAGCGACTCATTGGCAACCGAATGAGTCGCCTTCCCGTTGCTGAACCCAGCGTTATCCTGGCCCTTGAGCTCAGCCTCGCCGTCGCCTTCGCCGTGTTCGCCTTCGGGGCTTTCGGCCAAATCGCTGGCCGACAATTTCTCGACGACCCCGGCGCCGACGCAGTCGCCCCAGACGTTGATTGACGTGCGCAGCCGGTCACTGCGGATAATTCGTCGTTATTTGTGTCAAATATTTTAGAAGCTGAGGGGGTGCGAACTCAGGACCTTCACGATCATCATTCAATCATTCAAGTTCAAGAATGTGTGCATATTCTTTGCTTTTCGCTTTAGTTTAAAAAAGACGCAATCGTACTACTGCTGCTAAATGTAAGTAGACGCATTGCGTATGAAGTCGCGACTTTTACTTACAGGAACCAATCGATGGCCAGGATGAGGGTGACGTCATCCGTGGGCAGCCCAACGGCGGTCAAGACAATCAGCATCGTCACCAGGCCAGCTTCAGGCACGCCGGCGGCGCCCACAGCAGCTGCGGTGGCTGTCAGGCTAATGGTGACGAGCTTGGCGAAGTCCAGGGTGATGCCGTTCAACTGGGCGATGAACACGGAGGCCACGGCCTCGTACAGGGCGGTGCCGTCCATGTTGATGGTGGCACCTACCGGGAGCACGAACCGGGACACCTGAGTTGGGGATTGAGGAATTCTGACTGCGAATTGAACTGCTGGTGTGGCTTTAAAATGACCTCCGAGTGACTGCAGTGCGACTTTTGACGACACCTGGTGGTCAACACGCAGAAGAACATGGTGCTGTGAACCATGGGCACCGCTGAACATTTCGTCAGCATCTGTCCCGCCTTCACGTGAGCCAGACTCACTTTACCTCGGGCCACACGCATCAATTACTGAAATTTAAACCAGCTCATGCGCTACCTCCGGGCCACCCGCAGGGCTGAACTCTCCCTTTCAGAGAGCATCATAGCTGCTGGCGACACTGGGGGACCTCCCTGGGCGGCGCCAACCCTTCGTTCATAGCGACGCGTCGGCCGTTCAGAGATTAGCAGAATGGGCGTTCGCGCCTTCCCGCTGCGTCCCCTCCGGGACAGCCCTGGCAGCTAAGTCAAGTAAGTCTAAGCGTGCCGGACGACATTAAGGCTGCAATTTGTGCCGAGGCGCAGATGGACAGGCGACAGAGCTTCTGCGTTGTCAGCAGTTCATCCACCTCGGCGGTCTGTTTCCCGGCGACCGCGAGGATCTGCGGCGACGAGGGGCTGTCTTTGTTCCATTCGGTGGTCAAGACCGTCCTGTTGTGCAACGCCGAGACCTGGACGCAGACTTTATTTTGTTGTGTTTAAATGCGGTGAGCCTCTCAGAGGGGTCACCAATCGGTGGCTCTCAAAAGCAGAGCAACCATGTCGCCACAGACGCTTAACTCTGCTGGTTGCGGATGCCTGTAACGGTTTCGATAGTAGGTAAGAAGACTCCCAGAAGCGGCCCGCCCGTAGTCTGCGGGACCAGGATTTGCTGGTACAAGGACCATTGTCGTGCATCACTGGAGCACCATAGACGTCCAGGAGTGAGGTCGTCTTAGTGGAACGCGACGCTTGGATCAGAAGCGCCGTTACTTCCTCCAGGAGGTGGTTAGTCATGGCACTGAGGTAATGACATCCTGAAGGGCCAGCCAGGAACTGCATCAGTGGTAAACCACCGCGCGGCCCCCTCGGACCCCCGACATCATGTTGTTATAGTTGGTGTGACTTTTGCGTGACTTCTGATCGTGTAATTAATAATAATTAATCGTGTTCTGATCGTGTAATTAATAATAATTAATCGTGTTCTGATCGTGTAATTAATAATAATTAATCGTGTTCTGATCGTGTAATTAATAATAATTAATCGTGTTCTGATCGTGTAATTAATAATAATTAATCGTGTTCTGATCGTGTAATAAAAAATAATTAATCGTGTTCTAATCTTGTAATTAATAATAATTAATCGTGTTCTGATCGTGTGGTGGAACAAGTTCTGATTGTTGTGACTGCTCAGTCGGGACAGCCCGAATGACACGTCATGGCATCTGCCTCTCACCCGTTTGTTGACCCCATTGACCTCCTCGATGCAGTACAGGGTGACCGGCAGCGTGGCGGAGCTGGAGGCGGTGCTGACGGCAGTCAGGATGGCCCGCATGCAGCCGAACATGTAGCGGAAGGGGTTCCGCCTCACCACGATCAGGTAGATGAGCGGCAGCACGATGAAGCCGTGGATCACCAGGCCGCTGATCACCGTGATGGAGTACAGACCGAGCTGGGACAGCGTCTCCACCACGTTCTCCATCTCGATGATCTTGCCGGAGATCAGGAAGATGATGCCGATCGGGGTGAACCTGCGGGATCAGGGACGGGATTATCAGGGACAGGATTATCAGGGACAGGATTATCAGGGACAGGATTATCAGGGACAGGATTATCAGGGACAGGATTATCAGGGACAGGATTATCAGGGACAGGATTATCAGGGACAGGATTATCAGGGACAGGATTATCAGGGACAGGATTATCAGGGACAGGATTATCAGGGACAGGATTATCAGGGACAGGATTATCAGCGACAGGATTATCAGGGACAGGATTATCAGGGACAGGATTATCAGGGACAGGATTATCAGGGACAGGATTATCAGGGACAGGATTATCAGGGACAGGATTATCAGGGACAGGATTATCAGGGACAGGATTATCAGGGACAGGATTATCAGGGACAGGATTATCAGGGACAGGATTATCAGGGACAGGATTATCAGGGACAGGATTATCAGGGACAGGATTATCAGGGACAGGATTATCAGGGACAGGATTATCAGGGACGGGATTATCAGGGACAGGATTATCAGGGACAGGATTATCAGGGACAGGATTATCAGGGACAGGATTATCAAGGACAGGATTATCAGGGACAGGATTATCAGGGACAGGATTATCAGGGACAGGATTATCAGGGACAGGATTATCAGGGACAGGATTATCAGGGACAGGATTATCAGGGACAGCCGGACTCACCAGATCACAACTTTGACCACCACCAGCACGGCTTCGCTGCACCCGTCGAAGAACTGGCGGGCCACGTGGCCCCGCTCGCCGATGCGGCTGAGGGCGACGCCGAGCGCCAGGGAGAACACGATGATGCCCAGCAGGTTGCTGCCCCACACGTTCTCCACGTGCGGCACCAGGTTGTCTACCGGCGGCGGCGTCGGTGTCCCCTGCGGCTCTGTGGCGTTCGCGGCGCTGCCCGCCAGCTCGCCGTCCAGCGTTGTCGCATTGCCGGGCACCGGCGGAGTCGTCGGGGTCGTTGGCTCATCGGTCGGTGGCTTGTTCACCGTCTGCACCCGCCGAATGCAGGCGTCAACGACGTTGTCGGGAAATGCGTTTCTGACCAGGTTCAGTTCGGGTTGGGGTGACAGACAGACTTACAGGTGGATGGATGATCTCTGAGATGGAGAGGAGACTGAGAGGAGAGAGAGAAGCGGTGATTAGGGGGATAAACCAGCATGCCTCAAAGAGCTCCTATCGCTTAAACATTAGCTGCCCTGAGCTGCCCTGAGCTGCCATGAGCTGCCTTGAGCTGCCCTGAGCTGCCCTGAACTGCCATGAGCTGCCCTGAGCTGCCCTGAGCTGCCCTGAGCTGCCATGAGCTGCCCTGAGCTGCCCTGAGCTGCCCTGAGCTGCCCTGAGCTGCCCTGAGCTGCCCTGAGCTGCCATGAGCTGCCCTGAGCTGCCCTGAGCTGCCCTGAGCTGCCATGAGCTGCCCTAAGCTGCCATGAGCTGCCCTGAGCTGCCATGAGCTGCCCGAAGCTGCCATGAGCTGCCCTGAACAACTCTGAGCTGCCTTGAGCTGCCCTGAGCTGCCCTGAACTGCCTTGAGCTGCCCTGAACTGCCTTGAGCTGCCTTGAGCTGCCTTGAGCTGCCCTGAGCTGCCTTGAGCTGCCTTGAGCTGCCTTGAGCTTCCCTGAGCTGCCCTGAGCTGCCCTGAGCTGCCTTGAGCTGCCCTGAGCTGCCCTGAGCTGCCATGAGCTGCCCTGAGCTGCCATGAGCTGCCCTAAGCTGCCATGAGCTGCCCTGAACAACTCTGAGCTGCCTTGAGCTGCCCTGAGCTGCCCTGAACTGCCTTGAGCTGCCCTGAACTGCCTTGAGCTGCCTTGAGCTGCCTTGAGCTGCCCTGAGCTGCCTTGAGCTGCCTTGAGCTGCCTTGAGCTGCCCTGAGCTGCCTTGAGCTGCCCTGAGCTGCCTTGAGCTGCCCTGAGCTGCCCTGAGCTGCCCTGCTGCCCTGAGCTGCCCTGCTGCCCTGAGCTGCCCTGAGCTGCCCTGAGCTGCCCTGAGCTGCCCTGAACTGCCCTGAGCTGCCCTGAGCTGCCCTGAGCTGCCCTGAACTGCGCCCTGAGCTGCCATAGTAGCCCTAGCAGCTCCAGCTGCTCAACCTGATCAAGTCCAGCAGCGAGTCGGCGGCGTTGACGCTCCGGCTGACATTTTGGCGCTGCTGGTCTGGCGGAGCCGACGAGTTGCCCGGGCGGATGCTGACTACCAGCACGATGCCGATGATGACGGCAAACAGGGTGGTGCACATGTAGAACAGCAGTGCCCGCAGACCGACCTTCGAGGAGGCGTTCTGGCCCAACGAAGACATCCCGGAAATCATGGAAGTGGTGACCAGCGGCAGGATCATCATCTGCAGCATCCTGAGCAGCAGCTCGCCAGGGAATTTATAGTAGGCCAGCTCTCTGGCCGTCCAGACCGGCTTGGCGTAGCGAAGGCCGATGCCCAGGCCGATGCCGGCCGCCACGCCGAGGATGAGGCAGAGCACGAAGACGTTGCGCCGGAGGATGCGGATGCACGAGCTCGAGGATTTGCGGCTATTGGATGCCATTTTTTGGTTGCTGTGCGGTTGCTATGCCGTTGCTATGCCGTTGCTATGCGGTGGCTATGCCGTTGCTACGAGGTTGCTATGCCGTTGCTGTGCAGTTGCTATGAGGTTATTATGCAATTGCTATGCGATGGTATACTGCAGGTGGCCACTAGACTATGCTTGGGTTGAGATCTGTCAGAAAAAGAATCAAAGCCCCTATGAGAATGTTATAAATTATTAACCAGAGCTGTTTATGCCGAGCATATCTTCGCCGCCGCTATCGCGTGTTCGAGGCGTGCCAGTAAATTCCATTTGATCCGGGCTGCCAACCTGCACTGCTCGATTGCTATAGATTAGTTTTCCTGCGACAGATAACAACACTGCGGCGTGGTTAGATAAAAAACCGCTTTTAACGAACTGTTCTTTATTTTATCACCGTTGGCACCTACCCCTGCCAACCCATCCCAGTTCCACTCCATCCCTGATTCCCAGTCCAACTCCATCCCAGATTCCCAGTCCCACTCCATCCCAGATTCCCAGTCCCACTCCATCCCAGATTCCCAGTCCAACTCCATCTCAGATTCCCAGTCCCACTCCATCCCAGATTCCCAATTCCACTCCATCCCAGATTCCCAGTTCCACTCCATCCCAGATTCCCAGTCCAACTCCATTCCAGATTCCCAGTCCCACTCCATCCCAGATTCCCAGTCCCACTCTATCCCAGATTCCCAGTCCCACTCCATCCCAGATTCCCAGTCCCACTCCATCCCAGATTCCCAGTCCAACTCCATCCCAGATTCCCAGTCCAACTCCATCTCAGATTCCCAGTCCCACTCCATCCCAGATTCCCAGTCCCACTCCATCCCAGATTCCCAATTCCACTCCATCCCAGATTCCCAGTCCCACTCCATCCCAGATTCCCAATTCTACTCCATCCCAGATTCCCAGTCCCACTCCATCCCAGATTCCCAGTCCCACTCCATCCCAGATTCCCAGCCCAACTCCATCCCAGATTCCCAGTTCAACTCCATCCCAGATTCCCAGTCCCACTCCATCCCAGATTCCCAATTCCACTCCATCCCAGATTCCCAGTCCAACTCCATCCCAGATTCCCAGTCCCACTCCATCCCAGATTCCCAGTCCCACTCCATCCCAGATTCCCAGTCCCACTCCATCCCAGATTCCCAATTCCACTCCATCCCAGATTCCCAGTCCCACTCTATCCCAGATTCCCAATTCCACTCCATCCCAGATTTCCAGTCCAACTCCATCCCAGATTCCCAGTCCTACTCCATCCCAGATTCCCAGTCCCACTCCATCCCAGATTCCCAGTCCCACTCCATCCCAGATTCCCAGTCCCACTCCATCCCAGATTCCCAGTTCCACTCCATCCCAGATTCCCAGTCCCACTCCATCCCAGATTCCCAATTCCACTCCATCCCAGATTCCCAGCCCAACTCCATCCCAGATTCCCAGTCCAACTCTATCCCAGATTCCCAGTCCCACTCTATCCCAGATTCCCAGTCCCACTCTATCCCAGATTCCCAGTCCCACTCCATCCCAGATTCCCAGTCCCACTCCATCCCAGATTCCCAGTCCCACTCCATCCCAGATTCCCAGTCCCACTCCATCCCAGATTCCCAATTCCACTCCATCCCAGATTCCCAGTCCCACTCTATCCCAGATTCCCAATTCCACTCCATCCCAGATTCCCAGTCCAACTCCATCCCAGATTCCCAGTCCCACTCCATCCCAGATTCCCAATTCCACTCCATCCCAGATTCCCAGTCCCACTCTATCCCAGATTCCCAATTCAACTCCATCCCAGATTCCCAGTCCACTCCATCCCAGATTCCCAGTCCCACTCTATCCCAGATTCCCAATTCAACTCCATCCCAGATTCCCAGTCCAACTCCATCCCAGATTCCCAGCCCAACTCCATCCCAGATTCCCAATTCCACTCCATCCCAGCCAATCCGCTGCCCAGTCTCTAGCAGATCTCAATGGCATTGATGTCGCATTTCTGCAAGCACTGTCTTCTCGCCTTTTCAAATCTTGTTTCGACGCTTAGAAACAGTTTTTCGTGACTAAAAGGTTACATGATCATGCGTTTAGCCAGTTAGCACTGATAAAAACACTGCTGTTGCACGGGCAATAAAAATGTAAGTATATGACATACAGAAAAAGTGCATATTTCTGGTTATCAAACTGTTAGTGATAAAAAATGAGCCCAAGTTGAAATTTTATGATTTTTAACGAAAACTTTTCTAGATAAATTTCTGACCAGAAAGCTGAAGTTCTGCTTGCCCGAAGTGAGGTGGCGAACACAGGGCGAGCAAGCAGTGAAAAAATAAAAATGTTTAGCAAACTTGAGAGCTGAAATTATACAAGCTTTAATGTATGGAATTTTAACCTAGATGATTTAGTAGAGGTCTGCTTAAAGCCTTGAAGCACAAATGGAGAGTTGCAGAAATTTATGTTTCCCGCAGGGTATTTTTCCGCTAGATGCGTTCAACTTCAAGTCGGACGACCTCGATATCTGTGGCAATTCTCAACCGATTTTCTTGTCGTGTGACGCGTCATTTTAAGCTCAACTTGTGTTCTAAATCACAGAACTTGCACAGAATGCTCAATCAGTCTATGTCCATGACTCCGAAATGCATTCGCGTGCCAAGGACTACTAAAAAACTCTGGACGCAGAACTTAAACTTGGTAGGATTTTTTTTCAAGGCCCGCATGAAAGCATTGTCTATGGTAAAAAGTCTCTACTAGATGGGATTTTACATGTATATGTGAAGCGATCTGAGCTTGTATTGGAATAGAGAAAAAGAATGAAAGCCGTCGACTTATGCTTGCTTTAGAAAGGCATTGAAGTTTTTCGTTGTAACTTATCCTTGCTAGCTCGATAAAAGTTTAAATTGTACTTTTTTATTAAGCGATTTACTTAGAGGTTATGAAAAATCAAGGCACCGAACGGAGGCTTGCTTGAGACGATTGCAGAAATTGAAGCCTCGTTTCCGTACCACTGACATTTTGAGTTCAGCTTTAAACAGCAACTGTTTGATACATTTTACGAGCAAATTGCTGGGGCGTGTACATTGTTATCATCTTTCTACTGATAAAAAATCCCCTCTTCCAAACAGTCACTTATCCATCTACTTACGCTCGTATTGCTTGTTGTGTGCAAAAATCATATATACACAATATACCAATATTGATGGGCTGCAGAGGGCAGAAATGAGCTATAACGCCGAGGCGCGCAGCGCCGAGGAGTGTTAGCTCGTTTCGCCCGATGCGGCCCATCCATATTAGTGTTATAAAACCGCGTTTCACGGGCCACTGAGACTGTCTATGGTAAAATCCCATTTACTCCTATGCATTCAGTCGGTTTCACGGCCCGCTGAAAATGTCTATGGCAAAGTCAGAAGAAAGCGTGGTCAAGGGGGCGCTGAGCACCCTTACGGGGGTGTATGGGCGGAGCCCCCACATAAGCACACCAGCACTCTAGACAAAGAAAAAAATTATGAAATCCAAAAATGTCTATGACAAAAACTCCTATTTTGCGAATTTAAAAAATAGTAACTGATACTAAGAATTATTAAGCAGCACTAAGCTTTACTTTTAAAATAGACATAAAACTAGATACTTATATACATACGAGTTTTTTTACTTATTGAAGTTGGCCATAGATTATTGCAGCGGGCGGGATGCTGTGCGTTTCTCCCCGTTTCAACACGCCTAGGCTAACTATAACTCAAAATTTAAGCAACCCATGTCGGGGTTTTTCGCACTAGTGAATATAAGATCTATGGTTGTGTGTTGGCTTATATGGTGTCAGCTCTTGTTTCTGTTTCTGTTCAAAGTCACATATGCCGTTTACATATTTCCAGAAGCAGGGACACTAATGTATACATTTCATGACCTAAAACGATGTGACTCAAAGACTCAAAGATAGGCGCCGAAAGACACAGTCCGCTGTCTATGGCATATACGCAAGCTATCTGAGACTAGGCTGACTTGTTGAGATTTGCTTCTGCTTAAAACGGATTTCAATGCTCGCTACGGGTTACTCGAATTCCTTCATGGAAAAAGTAGTCTATGCGCGTATCTATTTCGACGCAGTGTTCACCCTAAAAACTTGCCGATTGAGCATTCTGTGTAAGTTCTGTGTTGTAAATAGCTCATTAAAATTCAACTTCACTGAATGTTTTGCCTTGGCTACACAGCTTGCTAAAGTACAGAGTGTACCCTGACCCAAAATGGCAATAATCGTAAATATCTCGCCTAGCAGCTGTTCGTTAGACAAAAGAGTGGCTAATTTAAAATTTACATTTAATTTCAGATCAGAAAAGTTTTTTCTTAGTCACAGATTTAAAGCTCAAACTTTTGCTCTGAGTCTTAGTAACAACAATCATGCAAACCATTGCAACAGAAAATAGTTCTGGTTGTCAATCATGTCCAATTCTCAATTGGCTTCAACCATGCTCCACACATAAGTTCATTCCGACTGATTCTCCTTTTCAGGCGTACAGCTTTTCCCAACGAAGTTCCCCATTCACTTCAACGCACTTTTGAAGAACTTTGATCTAACAGATTGAACGCCGACGAGAAGACTTCTCGATGAAGGCGGCAGCACGCACGTTCCCAGGCCACCTTGGCTGCGCTGCCATTGATGGCAACACCGCCCAGCTCTTGTTTAATGGTTGGGAAAAGGAAAAAAAACCAAGCCGGTGCCAAATCAGGGGGCGGGATGGAGGATGGAGCAAATCACAAATTCCACACTAAGCCAAGAAGCTCTTGACATCCCGAGCTTTGTGGACTGGAGCACAGTCTTAGTGAAGGAATCAATGTTGTTCAGGCCTTCTATTCTGCATAGCCAAGATAGACAATGTCTCCATTAACTGTAGTTCCCTTAGCACCAAAGCCAAGCCAAGGCGAATCATTTAGTGAAGTTTATTTTTATGAGCTATTAGAACACAAGTTGAGCTTTAAAATAAAGCATCAGACAAGACAGTCGGTTGAGAGTTGCCATAGATATCGAAGCCGTCCGACTTGAAGTTAAACGTATTTTTTGATCGCTTCGAATACGGTTTCCGGTAGTTATTGTTCTATTTTTAGAATGCACGTCTCAAATATGGGTTTCCCGCAGTTAAACACGCCGGAAGGAGCCAAACGAGACAAATCAGTTGCGAAAAGCAGGCAGCGGCCGAGAAAGCGGATCCCAGTGGATCAAGCGAAGCGTTTATTTCTTAGTTTAAACGAGTTAATATTTATTGGTTCGTAAAAAGGAGATAAAAAATTGAGAAATGGCGGCGGAGCCAAGCCAGCCGGGTGCAGAGGCTTTAAGCTGGCCGGCGCGGCCAACACCCCCACACCTCAACCCCCCACCAAAGTACAGCGATATGTACAGCGGCACCCTCCGGCGTGTCTAACACCCCTTACTCAGAGAGTAACGATTGCATTAAACACGCCGGAAGGAGCCAAGCGAGACAAATCAGTTGCGAAAAGCAGGCAGCGGCCGAGAAAGCGGATCCCAACCCCAATGATGGGGAAGGGAAGGAGTAAAAGCGGGAAGGCAGTCAGGTGGACGCAGCCTGCAGCTGCGAAGCCATGAACGAAGCAGAGCGCTGGCGGCGCGACAGGGTAGAGCTGGCAGAAAGGTAGCGGAGAACAGCGTCCGATCTCCAGCCCCCAAGAGCCCGAACGTCCGAATCTGACAAGCCGATTTGATGGCAGAAGCTGGCACCCCCACGCCGGATGCTGTGGCCGGAGAAACCAGCAGCTGGAAGGCCGCACGCAGCCAGACACGCACGAAGACAGCTGATGAACTGGCTGGCTAAGAGCTCGCCTCCGAGGCCGTAGCCAAACAGTGGCGCCCTTGGGTCGCTGGCTGGTGACAGGTGCAGGTGAGACCGCAGGGCGCGCACAGGGCAGAGTGGTGACTCTTGAACAGGTGGAAACAGGTGGTTTCCCGTAGTTATTGTTCTATTTTTAGAATGCACGTCTCAAATATGGGTTTCCCGCAGTTATTGTTCTATTTTTAATGTGCGTCTCAAATATTGGTTTCCCCAAGTTATTGTTCTATTTTTAGAATGTGCGTGTCAAATATGGGTTCCCCTGAAGTTATTAATCGTGATCTATTATTAGAATGCATGTTGCAAGTATGGGTTTCCGGCCATTGGTGATCTATTATTAGAATGCATGTTGCAAGTATGGGTTTCCGGCCATTGGTGATCTATTATTAGAATGCATGTTGCAAGTATGGGTTTCCGGCCATTGTTGATCTATTATTAGAATGCATGTTGCAAGTATGGGTTTCCGGCCAATGGTGATCTATTATTAGAATGCATGTTGCAAGTATGGGTTTCCGGCCATTGGTGATCTATTATTAGAATGCATGTTGCAAGTATGGGTTTCCGGCCATTGGTGATCTATTATTAGAACGCATGTTGCAAGTATGGGTTTCCGGCCATTGGTGATCTATTATTAGAATGCATGTTGCAAGTATGGGTTTCCGGCCATTGGTGATCTATTATTAGAACGCATGTTGCAAGTATGGGTTTCCGGCCATTGGTGATCTATTATTAGAACGCATGTTGCAAGTATGGGTTTCCGGCCATTGGTGATCTATTATTAGAATGCATGTTGCAAGTATGGGTTTCCGGCCATTGGTGATCTATTATTAGAATGCATGTTGCAAGTATGGGTTTCCGGCCATTGGTGATCTATTATTAGAATGCATGTTGCAAGTATGGGTTTCCGGCCATTGGTGATCTATTATTAGAATGCATGTTGCAAGTATGGGTTTCCGGCCATTGGTGATCTATTATTAGAACGCATGTTGCAAGTATGGGTTTCCGGCCATTGGTGATCTATTATTAGAATGCATGTTGCAAGTATGGGTTTCCGGCCATTGGTGATCTATTATTAGAACGCATGTTGCAAGTATGGGTTTCCGGCCATTGGTGATCTATTATTAGAATGCATGTTGCAAGTATGGGTTTCCGGCCATTGGTGATCTATTATTAGAATGCATGTTGCAAGTATGGGTTTCCGGCCATTGGTGATCTATTATTAGAATGCATGTTGCAAGTATGGGTTTCCGGCCATTGGTGATCTATTATTAGAACGCATGTTGCAAGTATGGGTTTCCGGCCATTGGTGATCTATTATTAGAATGCATGTTGCAAGTATGGGTTTCCGGCCATTGGTGATCTATTATTAGAACGCATGTTGCAAGTATGGGTTTCCGGCCATTGGTGATCTATTATTAGAATGCATGTTGCAAGTATGGGTTTCCGGCCATTGGTGATCTATTATTAGAACGCATGTTGCAAGTATGGGTTTCCGGCCATTGGTGATCTATTATTAGAACGCATGTTGCAAGTATGGGTTTCCGGCCATTGGTGATCTATTATTAGAATGCATGTTGCAAGTATGGGTTTCCGGCCATTGGTGATCTATTATTAGAATGCATGTTGCAAGTATGGGTTTCCGGCCATTGGTGATCTATTATTAGAATGCATGTTGCAAGTATGGGTTTCCGGCCATTGGTGATCTATTATTAGAATGCATGTTGCAAGTATGGGTTTCCGGCCATTGGTGATCTATTATTAGAACGCATGTTGCAAGTATGGGTTTCCGGCCATTGGTGATCTATTATTAGAATGCATGTTGCAAGTATGGGTTTCCGGCCATTGGTGATCTATTATTAGAATGCATGTTGCAAGTATGGGTTTCCGGCCATTGGTGATCTATTATTAGAACGCATGTTGCAAGTATGGGTTTCCGGCCATTGGTGATCTATTATTAGAACGCATGTTGCAAGTATGGGTTTCCGGCCATTGGTGATCTATTATTAGAATGCATGTTGCAAGTATGGGTTTCCGGCCATTGGTGATCTATTATTAGAATGCATGTTGCAAGTATGGGTTTCCGGCCATTGGTGATCTATTATTAGAATGCATGTTGCAAGTATGGGTTTCCGGCCATTGGTGATCTATTATTAGAATGCATGTTGCAAGTATGGGTTTCCGGCCATTGGTGATCTATTATTAGAACGCATGTTGCAAGTATGGGTTTCCGGCCATTGGTGATCTATTATTAGAATGCATGTTGCAAGTATGGGTTTCCGGCCATTGGTGATCTATTATTAGAATGCATGTTGCAAGTATGGGTTTCCGGCCATTGGTGATCTATTATTAGAACGCATGTTGCAAGTATGGGTTTCCGGCCATTGGTGATCTATTATTAGAACGCATGTTGCAAGTATGGGTTTCCGGCCATTGGTGATCTATTATTAGAATGCATGTTGCAAGTATGGGTTTCCGGCCATTGGTGATCTATTATTAGAATGCATGTTGCAAGTATGGGTTTCCGGCCATTGGTGATCTATTATTAGAATGCATGTTGCAAGTATGGGTTTCCGGCCATTGGTGATCTATTATTAGAATGCATGTTGCAAGTATGGGTTTCCGGCCATTGGTGATCTATTATTAGAATGCATGTTGCAAGTATGGGTTTCCGGCCATTGGTGATCTATTATTAGAATGCATGTTGCAAGTATGGGTTTCCGGCCATTGGTGATCTATTATTAGAATGCATGTTGCAAGTATGGGTTTCCGGCCATTGGTGATCTATTATTAGAATGCATGTTGCAAGTATGGGTTTCCGGCCATTGGTGATCTATTATTAGAACGCATGTTGCAAGTATGGGTTTCCGGCCATTGGTGATCTATTATTAGAATGCATGTTGCAAGTATGGGTTTCCGGCCATTGGTGATCTATTATTAGAACGCATGTTGCAAGTATGGGTTTCCGGCCATTGGTGATCTATTATTAGAATGCATGTTGCAAGTATGGGTTTCCGGCCATTGGTGATCTATTATTAGAACGCATGTTGCAAGTATGGGTTTCCGGCCATTGGTGATCTATTATTAGAATGCATGTTGCAAGTATGCTGCTCGTACACATAGGTCTTTTAAAGATCTATTAACAAGCTGCAGTTCTTTTTCAGGCAAGGTCTTTAACAAGAATTTACTCCTGTTTATAGAGAAATATTTGACACAGGAAAATGAAAAATAACCAAAAGAGAGACGCGCAGTAAAACGGATTTATCATAAGACAAAGAGCCTTTTGCAGCAAAATGATTACTTAAATTTGCCTGGTGCTTTTAACTCAGCATTTTAGTTGTAGTTTGAATCTTAAATAGATGACAGATAGAGAACAGACAAATTTGGAACAGCAAAGCTGACACAAAAAGAAAGTAAAATGACAAACTTTAAAAAACACACATGCTAAACAAACAGCTTCAAGTTTGGACTTTATAATTTTAAAAAACGCCCGCAGATCAACGCAGCATGGGACAGAGAGAGGGAGACAGAGCGTGCGCAATTTGTGTTTTGTTTAAGTTTTATTGCAAAGCCGGAAAAAATAAACTTAGTCAAACAATTAGCCAGCACAGGTAAGTGAGAGACGCAGAGAGACTAACATTATTATTATTATCATTAACGGTAAGCAAATGTAATCAGGATCGCTGTGGAACCCCTTCAGTTAAACCGGTTCAGGCAATCATCTGTCTGTCAAACACATTAATTAATATATTATCGAGGAAGTAAAGAAATAAAAAATGCTACACACAGAGAGTTAAACAAACAGGTTAAGCTGACGGACATCTCCCAATGACAAAAGATGGATGGCTTCAGTCTCTAAAAAATCACTGCATTCTTGGCTTCCAGTGCCGACGCAACACAAATTGAATCTTAAGCAGCTAAGGTGTGAGACAGACAAACAAACAACTGACAAGCAAAACAGTTAAAAACGGGCACAGCTCCCTGCTAGCTACGAGTTTGATAGCGGCAACATGAATAATAATAATATTAATATAGCATTATTGTAAAATAAGAACCGGCTGCACAACTCCAGGACAACAAAATTAATTAACTTTGAAACGCGCAACAACAACAGATAGAATAAACACGATCAGAGGGGAATTAGTGTGACTACTGCTAGTAAAATCAATATAAGTAGTATATTATGTGTTATTATAGTATAATAAGCAGAGTGCGCTGGAGTGGGGACGCATTGAGCCTGTTGTATTATTACCATAAGCAAGGATAAGCGTGAGAAGCTAAATTAGTAAAAGTACAAATCTACCAAACTACTTATTGATGCGATAATTAGAAGGGGAGAGAGGGGAGTCAGATGAAACAGAAAACACAGAATCAGTCCAGTTGATTAAAGATAAACGATTATTTTCACCCCCTCCAAACGGAAGGTTGTTAATCCTCGTTAAATTAATTTTAATGTTTCGCAATGATTTTGTTTGAATTTAAAAACTTAACTGAGTAAGCATAGTTACAGACAAGCAGAGCAGGGGGCCAGATGAAGAGAGAAAACACCACGTCAAAAGTTAAAAACCAATATAGCTTGCTCGGGAAACTCCCAGGGCAGTTGCACAGAGCTAAAAATAGAACAGAAGAGGGGTCAATTAATTCCTAGAACTCCCGCGTTAACCAATTAACCTTAAATTGATTAGCCATTTTTATTATGGGAATAAATCTGCGGCCAACTAGCTCTACTGGGATGTTTAATAAGCGAATTTTTTAATAAGTGTTCAGATTTTTTAACTGCAGGCGACTCGCCACACCAGATAGTGAGATGGAGGGGCAGAGACGGCTACAGCCCCAGCGCCTCGGCAGCTGACAGAGCCTCAACCTCTGTTGCTAAGGTATAGCACGTACATTTTACCTGGAATGGTTTCATAGGTTGATTGGTGGGAACAATTAATTTTCGTAGAAAGTGTCGCAGCCCGATTCGGAATGGGAATACCCCAATTCCGATTGTGAATACCCCAACTCCGAATGTGAATACCCCAACTCCGAATGTGAATGCCCCAACTCCTAATGTGAATACCCCAACTCCGAATGTGAATGCCCCAACTCCTAATGTGAATACCCCAACTCCTAATGTGAATACCCCAACTCCGAATGTGAATGCCCCAACTCCTAATGTGAATACCCCAACTCCTAATGTGAATACCCCAACTCCTAATGTAAATACCCCGATTCCGATTGTGAATACCTTAACTCCGAATGTGAATACCCTAACTCCGATTGTGAATACCCTAACTCCTAATGTGAATGCCCTAATTCCGATAGTGAATACCCTAACTCCGAATGTGAATACCCCAACTCCGAATGTGAATGCCCCAATTCCGATTGTGAATGCCCCAACTCCGATTGTGAATACCCCAACTCCTAATGTGAATGCCCTAATTCCGATTGTGAATACCCCAATTCCGATTGTGAATGCCCCAACTCCGATTGTGAATACCCCAACTCCGAATGTGAATACCCCAATTCCGATTGCGAATACCCCAACTCCGAATGTGAATACCCCAACTCTGAATGTGAATACCCCAACTCCGAATGTGAATACCCCAACTCCGATTGTGAATACCCCAATTCCGAATGTGAATACCCCAACTCCGAATATGAATACCCCAATTCCGATTGCGAATACCTCAACTCCGAATTTGAATACCCCAACTCCGATTGTGAATACCCCAATTCCGATTGCGAATACCCCAACTCCGAATGTAAATACTCCAACTCCAAATGTGAATACCCCAACTCCGAATGTGAATACCCTAACTCCGATTGTGAATACCCCAACTCCGAATGTGAATACCCCAATTCCGATTGTGAATACCCCAACTCCGAATGTAAATACCCCAACTCCGAATGTGAAGTATCCCAATTCCCCCACCAAATCAGCGCTCTGCCCGCTCACCGGCCGCTATTGTTGCCGTACCACCAGTTCTGCTGCTGGCCGCCAGCGTCCGGTCCGCCCCAGGCTGCGGCGGCCTGCTGGGCAACATCGCCAGCCGGATCCCAGCCTCCGCCGGCTCCTCCGCCAGCAGCCGCGGCTCCGGCAGCTCCAGTCGGCTGCCAGCCGCCGCCAGCCCAGGCGGTCGCCGCCTGCTGCTGGGCCTGACCGCCCGGCTGGCTGCCCGGCTGCTGCTGCTGGGCCCCGGCCGCTCCGGCGCCGGCAGCCGCCTGCTGCTGGTTCTGGCCGCCGTTCTGCCAGGCCTGCCACTGCTGCCACTGCTGCCACTGTTGGTCCTGCAGACAGGATGTTGCCTAATGTATATATTCGATTTCAGCTACTTGCGACTAGAGTGGGCAGACAGAAACTCAACAGGGGTAGGATATATATAAAAGGACGGATAGCGGCCAGCTATGAGAGACCAGGGGGCGGATAGCGGCCAGTCATGACGGACCAGGGGGCGGATAGCGGCCTGTTATGAGAGACCAAGGGGCGGATAGCGGCCAGTCATGAGGGACCAGAGGGCGGATAGCGGCCAGTCATGAGGGACCAGAGGCGGATAGCGGCAAGTCATGAGGGACCAGAGGCGGATAGCGGCCAGTCATGAGAGACCAAGTGGCGGATAGCGGCCAGTCATGAGGGACCAGAGGGCGGATAGCGGCCTGTTATGAGAGACCAGAGGGGCGGATAGCGGCCTGTTATGAGAGACCACGGGGCGGATAGCGGCCTGTCATGAGAGACCAGAGGGGCGGATAGCGGCCAGCAGTCATAAGCAAGGAACCAGGGGGGATATCGCAACACACCTGCTGCTGCGGCTGCTGCTGCTGGCCGGCCTGTCGCAGAATGGCGTCAGCGTACTCGTGCATGCCCTGCCTGCGGTAGTACTCGGCCCAGGCCATGCTGTAGTCCATCTGGCCAGTCTGGCTGTTGTACTGCGGCGCCGGCAGAGCCTCCTGAGCCAGAGCGGAATCGCCGGCGCCGGCTGCGCCGGCAACTCCACCACCGTTGCCATAGAAACCGGCCGACTGCTGCTGCTGCGGCTGCTGGGGCAGGCCGGCTTTCTCGCAGATTAGGCGAATTGCCTCGGCGATTTGGCTTGGCGAGCCCTGCGGATGCATTTATTCAAATAGTTTAAACAATGAGGCTTTGGAGTGCCCTGGGCCCCTTTACGAGCTATCATTAAGGCAGCCATTTCGACGTGCAAAATTTTTTCCTAGGAAAGCCATTTTGCCGTTTTTCTAATACTGAGAACGCCATTTTGACACTGAAAATGCCATTTTGACCCTGAAAATGCCATTTTGACACTGGGAATACCATATTGTCACCAAAAATGCCATTTTGACACTAGGAATGCCGTTTTGACACTAGGAATGCCATTTTGATACTGGGAATGCCATTTTGTCACTGAGAATGCCATTTTGTCACTGAGAATGCCATTTTGTCACTAGGAATGCCATTTTTGTCACTAGGAATGCCATTTTGACACTAGGAATGCCATTTTGATACTGAGAATGCCATATTGTAACTGAAATGGGAAGCCATTTTGATACTAGGAATGCCATTTTGTCACTGAGAATGCCATTTTGTCACTAGGAATGCCATTTTGTGACTAGGAATGCCATTTTGACGCTAGGAATGCCATTTTGTCACTGGGAATGCCATATTGTCACCAAAAATGCCATTTTGACACTGGGAGTGCTATGTTGTCACCCAAAATGCCATTTTGACACTGGGAATGCCATTTTGACACTGGGAATGCCGTTCTGATACTGAGAATGTCATATTGTCACCAAAAATGCCATTTTGACACTAGGAATGCCGTTTTGACACTAGGAATGCCATTTTGATACTGGGAATGCCATTTTGTCACTAGGAATGCCATTTTGTCACTGAGAATGCCATTTTGTCACTAGGAATGCCATTTTGTCACTGAGAATGCCATTTTGTCACTAGGAATGCCATTTTGTGACTAGGAATGCCATTTTGACGCTAGGAATGCCATTTTGTCACTGGGAATGCCATATTGTCACCAAAAATGCCATTTTGACACTGGGAGTGCTATGTTGTCACCCAAAATGCCATTTTGACACTGGGAATGCCATTTTGACACTGGGAATGCCGTTCTGATACTGAGAATGTCATATTGTCACCAAAAATGCCATTTTGACACTAGGAATGCCGTTTTGACACTAGGAATGCCATTTTGATACTGGGAATGCCATTTTGTCACTAGGAATGCCATTTTGTCACTGAGAATGCCATTTTGTCACTAGGAATGCCATTTTGTCACTGAGAATGCCATTTTGTCACTAGGAATGCCATTTTTGTCACTGAGAATGTCATTTTGTCACTAGGAATGCCATTTTGTGACTAGGAATGCCATTTTGACGCTAGGAATGCCATTTTGTCACTGGGAATGCCATATTGTCACCAAAAATGCCATTTTGACACTGGGAGTGCTATGTTGTCACCCAAAATGCCATTTTGACACTGGGAATGCCATTTTGACACTGGGAATGCCGTTCTGATACTGAGAATGTCATATTTTCACTGATAATGCCATTTTGACACTGAGAATGCCATTTTGTCACTAGGAATGCCATTTTTGTCACTAGGAATGCCATTTTGACACTAGGAATGCCATTTTGATACTGAGAATGCCATATTGTAACTGAAATGGTAAGCCATTTTCACATTAGGACTGCCATTTTGACACCAATAATGCCATTTCTACACAAAGAGTGCATTTTGACTCTGAATACCTGTCTGATTCCAGATCTAAAGTCAAGAAAGCAGAAAAAACACTTTTTAAAACCGAAAGAGCAAAGACAATTACCTGAATATCGAACACCTTGGTGGAGCCGTTCGGAGGATTCTCCCGCTGGATAGCAACGTAGGCGCCGGAGATGCGATTAATTTCTTTGACGGTCTCGCCGCCTTTGCCAATAACTAGGCCGGCTTTCTCGGCCGGCACGGCGTAGGTGACGGTGCGGCTCTCGGGCCCGCGCGGCCGGTCAGTCACGGGAATCTCGCCGCTAAGCACAGCGCTGATAAGGTGTTGCACCCGTTCCATGGCCTGCTGCACTGCCGAGTTGCTGCCGGACACCTGTAGTTGGTTAGGATAGCGTGAAATTATATATAGACGGATCGCACTACTCACAGTGGTATCGTAACAAGAGCAGTTTTTTTTATTTCAGGCAAAAGGTAAACGGCGGGAGTAACTATTACTGACTACTGCCTCGCCATCTAATTAGTCAGTAGGCATAGTGAGACAACACACCTGCAGCATTCGCTCGGGCAGCTCCCTGTCCGCTGGTCCCTCCTGTCGGAACTGCACCTTGGCGCCCGTCTCTTGATTAATTTTGCGCAACATATCGCCGCCTTTGCCAATGACAACGCCGACGCATCGGCGGGGCACCTTCATTTCGTGGTAGGCGTCGCCAAAACTGCCGAAGCTGCCACCGCCCATGCCGCCGCCGCCCATGCCACCGCCGCCCATGCCGCCACCGCCCATGCCGCCACCGCCCATGCCGCCGCCGCCTCGAACACCACGAGAATCGAAGCCGCCCATGATGCCGGGGCCTCCGCCGCCCATGCCGCCGCGTTGGCCAGGCGGAAATTCTCTGGCGTCCTTGGAGTTCAGCAGCTCCATCACCAGCTCGCGAGCGTGGTTCAGACGGTCCGGCGAGCCTGGTTGGGCGCAGTTGGGGGAAGGGGGGAACTCGCAATGAGGCTGGGTGAGACTGGTGAGTCAGTGAATAAGATCGTAGAGTCAGTGAGACAAGCGAGACAAGTGAGACAAGTCAAATGGAGACGGGTGTCATAAAGCGAGACAGGTGAGTCATAAATGGAGACGGTGTGTCATAAAGCGAGACAGGTGAGTCATAAAGCGAGACAGGTGAGTCATAAATGGAGACAGGTGTGTCATAAAGCGAGACAGGTGAGTCATAAATGGAGACAGGTGTGTCATAAAGCGAGACAGGTAAGTCATAAATGGAGACAGGTGTGTCATAAAGTGAGACAGGTGAGTCATAAATGGAGACAGGTGTGTCATAAAGCGAGACATGTGAGTCATAAATGGAGACAGGTGTGTCATAAATGGAGACAGGTGTGTCATAAATCAATATAGGTGAGTCGTAAACGGAGACATTTGTGTCATAAAGTAAGACAGTTAAGTCATAAATCGAGACAGGTGAGTCATAAATGGAGACAGATGTGCCATAAAGCAATGCAGGCGAGTCATTAGCAATGCATACCAATAATCTTCAAAGGCTTCTCGGGCAGCGCAGAGGTGGTGGAGTCCTGCACTAGCAGCATCCGAACTCCGGCCTTATCCTGCAGACTTTTAATAGTCTCGCCAGCTTTGCCAATCAGCAGGCCGACCTTCGGCGCGGGCACCTGTATGACGATGCTGTCCTGACCGCCGCCGCCGCCGCCTAAGCCGCCGTCGCGCGACGAAGTGCCGCCGCTGCCGCCTTCGCCGCCGCTTCTCTCAGCATTGGCCACGATGGTGTCCATGAGCTGGCGAGCCCGCTCAACCTGCTCCTGAGTGCCAGTGATTGTCACCTGGGCAATGGGAATGACGAGTTTAGGATTATATTATAACTGCTGAATTGTTGTGGCGGTGAAGTGTCTGCAGAAATTCTAATCGAATCTTACGAATAGATAACTAAATAAACCAATACTCTCAAATTCTAACTATTATTATAATAATGATCAATGAAAACCAATTGATAAATTTTATCGAATTATTAACAAATATCCCATATCATTCAATACTACAATAAGCCTAAATCCCAATCAATCGATGTTCCAATCAATCGATATCCCAATCAATCGATGTTCCAATCAATCGATATCCCAATCAATCGATGTTCCAATCAATCGATATCCCAATCAATCGATGTTCCAATCAATCGATATCCCAATCAATCGATGTTCCAATCAATCGATATCCCAATCAATCGATCTCAATCAATCGATACCTCAATCAATTGATATTTCAATCAATCGATATCACTATCAATCGACATCCTAATCAATCGATATCACAGTCAATCGATATCACAATCAATCGATCTCAATCAATCGATACCTCAGTCAATTTATATCATAAGTAATCGATATCACAGTCAATCGATATTACAATCAATCGATATCCTAATCAATCGATATCACAGTCAATCGATCTCCCAATCAATCAATATCATTGTCAATCAATATCACAGTCAATCAATATCACAGTCAATCAATATCACAGTCAATAGATATCCTAATCAATCGATATCCTAATCAATCGATATCCTAATCAATCGATATCTCAATCAATCGATATCTCAATCAATCGATATCACAATCAATCGATATCACAATCAATATTCAATCAATTCACTCCCGATATCCCACTCCTAATCAATCAATCCACAAGAGTCAACCCAGTATATATTCTAGTTAACACTGATCTGAATCAATCGCATGCACATACAACTGTAATAGTATACCGAACCCTGTCTCACCTGGCGCTGCGGGCCGCTATTATCCGTACTAATTTGAATCCTAGCGCCGGATTCGTCCTGCAGTCTATTAATAGATTCACCGCCTTTGCCAATCATGAGGCCAACCAGGCGGTCCGGAATGCTGTGCTCCACTGTCAGGCTCATATTCTCGTTGCTATCCAGACCGATGCCGTTATCTTCAGCCAGTGCTAATTCGTTACCCGCCTCTGTATCGACAACTGTACCGTTATTATCGACCGCGTCGGCTTCCTGCGTGAGTCGCTTGCCGGACGGGGCCGATTCGTCATCTGAGTCAAACAGGGCTGCAGTTGCTGGGCGCTTGGCTACGCTAGTCGCCAAGCCGATGGCTATAGATTGCTTGGGGTAGACCGTTGGGGCCGCGTTTGAAAAGATTTGCTGCGAAGGACGGGAGAGGCGATGCGATGTTTCAGCTGGTGTTAGCTGGGAGATGGCGGTGCCGAGCAACTGGGGGTCTGCGAGGTGGCGGTGGCCCAGCAACTGGGGGTCTGCGAGGTGGCGGAGGCCCAGTAACTGGGGGACTCGGAGGTAGTGGTGGCCCAGCAACTGGGGGTCTGGGAGGTGGCGGAGGCCCAGCAACTGGGGGTCTGGGAGGTGGCCCAGTAACTGGGGGACTCGGAGGTAGTGGTGGCCCAGCAACTGGGGGTCTGGGAGGTGGCGGAGGCCTAGTAACTGGGGGACTGGGATGTAGTGGTGGCCCAGCAACTGGGGGTCTGGGAAGTGGCGGTGGCCCAGCAACTGGGGGTCTGTGAAGGCAGCCCACTGCCCAGCCACTGTCCCAGGTCCTAGAGGCTTTGGTGGCTTAAAAACTGGGGATCTAGGATAGTAGCCTAGCAAGAGAGGATCTGGGAGGGTGGCCCAGCATCAAATATAATAAATAATATTGCCAACACATACTATCACCCATGCTATATGCTATGTATGCTAACTATAATCTAGATCATGTTACCTACATGTATACAAAAAACTTCCAGAATCAATTTAGATTTAGTATTTGAAGGGCTAGCATAAGTGCTAGCATAAATTCAACCTGAAGAATAGCCTTGGCATAAATGCTAATGCATATAGATTGGCTTTAGAGTAACTATATACACACTTTATTGTAATATCAGTTTTTATAGGTTATAATTATTATGCCAGAGTCAAACTATACTTATGTCAGTTATTTTAGAAGTGTGTTTTTACAAATATATTTTCATAGTTTTAATAAAAACTTAAGGCTATTGTCACAAGTCCATATGAAGACAATACCTCTATGACCCAACCAATCAGATTGCATTTATTGTAGTAAAGGATAGGGTTTGCAATTTCAGCATTAGACTTACAAGAATGGCATAGACACCTGCTTAGTTGAGGGTCAAAAGTTTACATTGACTAGATAAAATTGTTTGTATAGTTTGCTTAGAAATAGATCAAAAACTATAATTCTCTACTTAGTTGCAGAATAAGTAGCAAGACTTAAATTATAGTCATTTTTACTCGTATATTTTTGTTATGACTATATGAAAATGTTGCTAAATTGTCTAACCTAAGAACAAAACAATTTTTTCTATTGATGGAAGGTTTTTTTCCCCTAATAGGAAAAAATTTCATATTTTAACCTTTAAAATCTCATAGGAGTCCTTATACCTAAAAAGATTCTTTTATTATCTTCTTACCATCTTTAATATGGCAAGAAATGAATAATAACTAGGCCAAACAATTGGGAAATTTATTAATTATATAAAAATGAGTGAATATTAAAGTCATCAATAAAAACATTATCCTTAGGTCAATATATAAGGCTTTAACTTAATGTAACTATAAATACTGAAACTTAATTTATAGTCACTATTCATAAGAAGCAAAATGGTCAATATTTGGCCATTGCATTTTTGCTAGTTGGCCTTTGCATTTTTTTTGCTACTTTTAGGATCATGGGAAAGATATTTTTTCTATATTAAATAGTTACAATTACATTAGGTATGCAAACAAAAGTCTGACAATAATCATTAGAAGTTACTATTGTATCAATATATTAATAATACACTTCATTATTTTTTTAATTTAATAACCTTTTATTATTTGTTGCAAGTTTGTTATTTAATTTGGAGTAAATATAACAACTGCCCCTATTTAGTATGCTAATAATACACCAGCTATATTCTATAGTTTCATTGTTAGGAAAGCAGTAGATTTCACCAAATTTTCTAGTATAGAGGCCACTTCTTTGGTACACTTAGCATATTTAGTGCAAAAAGAAAAATGAAGGTCTGAAACTTGGCATAATTGGCACATGGCTTAGATCAGTATCAGTATTAGTATTAATAATATCAATCAACCTTGATCACTATCAATAATTGATTAATGATTTTTATAATTTTTATAATTCTTTGCATTTTTGCTAATTTGTTATAAAATAATAACATTATAATTGTTAATTTTATAATCAACAAGACTGCTCAGAGTTCCTATTCAATTCAATTTAAATGAAAACAAAGACATCAAAGTTATTGAATCTAGGAATAACAATAAATTTATAAATGGCTTTTGTTAACTTGTGTCATTTTTATATATAATATTGCTAATTTCTTAATAATATTACAAAACTAAAATGGACAACATAAATTTTAAAATGCCTTATTCCAAAGGGCAAACAAATAAATGCAAGAAAATTTTAGTATGCATTTGGTTTGGCCAAAAAATATTGGCATGCATTTGGCTATTGCCTGTGTTGGGCATGATACTCAAAAAAGTATTGGTAAAAACCAATACTCTGATATCTTTTCTAAAAAAAGTATCACCAATATCTGAAAGTCCAATATCCAAATTTGAGTATCAGCAATACCCTAATTCTGATACTCTATTCTGATACCTGGTTTTTGCAAAAATAAATGTTTAAGGAATAAAAATGTATATAATTTAAGCTTCTCAGACCTTCTCCTTGGTTTCTCAGGCAAATAAAGCAAGCTTAGCATTGTTTTAAATGATGAAGCCTTTAGTAAAACAAATAAAATAAAATCAACAAATGAAAACTAATGTTGCCACTGTAGTCATCAATTAACTGCTTATTAGCCACTATTGTTAGTCTTTTTTATGCCTATTAGTATTATTATTGTTTTAGTATAGTGTGGTAGCCTGCTAGTCTAGGATTGGTGCACCTGCACACTTAACTATAGCCTTGTTTTTTGGATTGAGTGCATTTACATGTACATGTAGCCAGCCAGCTAGACCAAATGCTCTAAATGGAGGTACAAACTTTAAAGCCTTATCTCTGATTGGCTAACACCCCACTTCTCTGCTTTTTATACATTTAAACTTAAATAAATCATGTCACTTCTTTTCCTTTTATTTACTCAACTTGGCCTTGCCTAATATATGTATCCAAAATAGTATATTTATTTATTTATTGCTGACTGTTTACATATATGCATTGTTCACTAAACTGCTTATTATTATTGTGTAATACTCATATATACACTATATTGTAGAAATTGTAGAATCAATTGGCAATCTGAATCAGTGCTGATAGTGACAATGTTGCAGAACTTGCAGTATGATAATTGACTAAATAATATCATTTTGATAAGAATTACTAATTACTAACTAATTGCATGATAGAGTATATATAGCGCAAGCAATTTTAAAAAGTTTTAAAAACCAGTTTTAAGGATGAAAGTATTAATTATTTCAGCTTCACTGACATAAAAATGAAGTAATTTATCATTTCTTTCTGCAAATTTCTACAACTATTTCATTCATTTTAATGAAATTTTAATAGTTTGCTAGCTCAAAATTTTAAAAGTATTGGACTATCAAACTATTGATGGACTATCAAACTAAAATTTGATAGATTTGAAATTGAAGAAAAATTGAAAATTTTATCAGAAGTTACCAAAGTCTAATACCATAAAAAAGTATTGGCTTCTGATACTCCAATACCCAAAAGGTATCACCAAAAGTATTGGAATATTAGAATATCAGAGTTTTGGAATTATGCCTAACACTGGCTATTGCATAGTAAAGGTAACATGCTATGGTATAGATTAGCTTTGTGACATAGAATATAATAAAATAAATAGAAAAACATGTTTTCTTGAGATATGGTATAGCATATTACAATTCTATATCATTGAATATATCTATATTGTATAAGCACTTATTTTTGTAAATCCACTTTATTTTCTTTATTTTTATTGCAAAAATACTTTAAGAGCTAAAAATATTTATACTTTAGTCTAGATCATGCTAGTTATATACTGGAAGGAATTTGATTTGCATTCTTTATTTAATGGCAAATTTTACCAAGCATAAAAATAACTTATTTAGAGCATACATGCGCAACTGCTGGCCGACCTGGCCGATCCGGCCACCGTAAATCGTGGCTGACCAGGGGTAAGTCGCAAAATTGAGTCAACCAAAAACAGAAAAACACAAGAACCAAGAAAGGCAAGAGGAAAGCGAAAGAAAGAGCAGTTCAGGGAAAATGGTGAAGCAAAAGAAAAACTATTCGCAAAAGAAGCAAACTAAGTTGTAAAAAAAATCAGGTAAGTCGCAAAAAGGATCAGGTAAGTCGCAAAAAGGATCAGGTAAGTCGCAAAAGAAGCAAACTAAGTCGCAAAAAGGATCAGGTAAGTCGCAACAGGAATCAGGTAAGTCGCAAAAGAAGCAAACTAAGTCGCAAAAAGGATCAGGTAAGTCGCAAAAGGGTTAGGTAAGTCGCAAAAAGGATCAGGTAAGTCGCAAAAAGGATCAGGTAAGTCGCAACAAGAATCAGGTAAGTCGCAAAAGGATCAGCTAAGTCGCAAAAGGATTAGGTAAGTCGCAAAAGGGTTAGGTAAGTCGCAAAAGGATTAGGTAAGTCGCAAAAGGATTAGGTAAGTCGCAAAAGGATTAGGTAAGTCGCAAAAGGGTTAGGTAAGTCGCAAAAGGATTAGGTAAGTCGCAAAAGGGTTAGGTAAGTTGCAAAAGGATTAGGTAAGTCGCAAAAAGGATTAGGTAAGTCGCAAAAAGGATTAGGTAAGTCGCAAAAAGAAGCAACTAAGTCGCAATAAGAGGGAAGTAAGTCACAATCAGAGGCAATCAGGGGTAGTAGGTGCAAGTGTGGCAGGAGAGCAAAAACAGAATAGAAGCCTTCAACCACAGACAAGATCTTTGAAATCAGAAGCCCGCGTCCACAGTTTCCCATTGATTTCTTAAACTCTGGAGCAGGGGTTGGCAAACTCCGGCTCGCGAAGCCCCTCTATCTGGCCCTCGCCCCTCGGGTTCTTTGAAACTTCCTAACCAGCAAGGTTGGTGTCTCTTCAATTCTCATCTCTCTCTTCTTCTCTACCTTGCCTCCCCTCTTCTCTCTCTCCCCCCTTTTCCCTCTTCTCTCTCCTCTCATTTTTACTCTCCTCTCTTCTCCCCCTTTCTCTCTACCCTTTCTCCTCAATGCCCTCTTCTCTCCTCTTATCTTCAGCAAAAATATGTGCATATTTTCTTACTTCAAAGTAGAGGGAATAGAAGATTAGAGATAAGCAAACAGAGGGGAGGCGAGCGATGCGATGGGAGAAAAGATAGAAGAGGAGAGAAAAGCTGAGGGAGGAAAAAGAGATGAGAGAGAAGAGGAGATTAGAGGAAAGAGGAAAGAAAAGATGATGGATGAGATCAGAAGAGAGGAAAGAGGAAAGAGGAGAGAGTAGATGAGAGAAGAGAGGATAAAGAGGAGATGAGAGGAGAGTGAAGAGAGGAGAGATGAGAGAGTAGAAAAGAGAGATAAGATGAGAGAGTAGAGTGGAGAGAGACGAGAGGGAAGATAAGATGAGAGAGTAGAGTGGAATGGAGAGACGAGAGGAGATAAGAATGTAGAGAGGAGACAGAAGAGATAGGAGAGGAGAGGAAAGAGAGGAGAGAGGAGAGAAAAGAGAGGAGAGAGGAGAGGAAAGAGAGAAGGGATAAGGGATGAGAGAGAAAAGAAAAAGAGGATGAGAAGATTGAGGAAAGGAGAGAATTTGCAAAGGCCTCAAATCTTAGTTTAAACATGCATTTACTCCCATCTTTGCCTTTTTCCTAACTGTTAACAAGTTTTTGTTTGAGCATGACTTCAAATTTAGAATCTATGCAAAAATAGTTCCGGGAATTGGAGTTCAGTGGTTTAAAAATCTGTGGGTTTTCACAGCTCGTATCTCTACTGGATTCGTATTCTGCATCTGATGAGCCATCTGAATCAGGGCTCTCATCTTCCATGCCAAATCGTCTAGCAAATCGTTCTTGAGCTATAGGTCACACTGTATTCACTTCACTTACTTCTGGACATTCATGAATCATGACTTTTGTAGTATGCTCACTACACTGTACTGACAATTTACTAATTGCTTCATGCCGCCACTAGATGACATACTGATTAGCTGTTATAAAAACGCGGAATCTGCACGCAGCACTAATTAGCTGGCGAGGCATTTAGCTTTAAAAATATCGTCATAGTTACTCCTGCCGTATACCTAAAGTTTTTGCTTGGCCCTTTCATAGGTAAGTCGCATTTTTTATCAAAAACTAAGTCGCACGGCCAGCGTAATTTCAGAAGTTGCGCATGTATGATTTAGAGCTTTTGCCAAAATAGAAAAATTAGAAAAAAGCACAGTGTGTGCGAAATGGAATAATATCAGTATTAAAAAGTGTTATTACTAAAAACAAACAATACAGTATACTAAATAAAAGTCTGATTTGATATTTAATATTTGATATGCTACACTTTAAACACAATACAGCCTGCACTGCACTGTGAACTGTGCCTGCACTGCAACTGCACCGCATGGCCCGACGCCGAGGTATTTATCTGAGAAAGTTTCTGTGCGTCGTAATTTTCCAGGCAAAGGACATCATTCTGAGTAGCCCCTATGGCATATTAAATTTACAAATTACATTACATTTACAATGCAGTAGTAAAACATTTTTATGAATAAACATACCTGATTTTTCTTAACCGGTAGAACTTCAATACCGGGATGACTCATAGATCAAATACAATACACATTTCATTTAGCTGTTTGTATAAAATAAAAAACAAATACTACGGCTAAAAGATTAAAATATGTGTAAGTGAAGAATGGACTGCTATTTAGCGCACATCTATTCAAACGTTTCAAAACAATTGCTTTTCTCATCTTTTAAAACAGAAATTTAGAATATATACTAAACAAGAAAAATAAAACACAGAATAGTACACCTTTTCCTTTTTTATAAAAGTTTATTTTTCACGACAGCAATAAGTATTTGTTTTAACATACACAAATCGTTTACATGATGAAAGAAACGACCGGTGACAAGTTCAATGACAAAGCTAACTCATTTACAATTGTACGTCTTTCTTTGAAAATTACAAACACAGCTTGATTAAATAATAATTGCTTCACCAACATTGATACTTACTCGTGTATATACGGTTCGCATTTACGCAACCCAATAATTGATGAGTATAACTAAGGCAAATAACTGATTTTATTTTGATCTCAAAGTGTACAACGCGTCATCATATCAAGGACGATATGTACGTGTAGTAAAACTAAGGAGGCAAAACTTCGTTTCTCAGAAAACATTTTGGCAGCTGATTAAATTTGAAAAAGAGCATTTCAATAATACTTGTACCTTTAAAACTGGAAGCAGATTTATAGATTATATATACATGTGCAGTACATTTAGGGCGATTCTAAAAATCCTACGGCTGTTATATACAGTGGTCCTTGACATGCACATGCATCCCCAAGTAAAATGTTCAGAAAAATCATTCAGTGAAACCTTTTACATGTAAGTAATGCAGTCAATTCTTCATTAGGTTCTGTCGTAGCTAATAAGACAGCTGGTCGCCGTCGGACCTACATTATATTGTACGTGTTTACGTCATGATCGTAATTCTACATTTAACTCCTTAGCAATGTATAAAACCACATTTCTATACCATCGTGCAGAAACTGTGGGCTGGCTACTACATGTATTTATATAAACTCGAAGAAGTTTGAATCCATAAACTTATTGCTTTAATATAAATCCAGTAAGACGCGCGGTGGCACCGCAGCCGCACAATACGTACATGTACGCGGTCTCCTTACTCGACCAAGCAGCAGTAGTACGAGCTACATGTAACAATATATATTTCAATTAGCTATAGTAGTGTATGGTTGTTTTCTACTCCAGCCCTTTCTATGACCAGCAGCAGAGGTTTAAGCGAAGTGAAATGGCTTCTTTCATGTTCATGGCCACTGCAAAATTTTGTCGTCCGCAGCATGCTTGCACTTCAACTCTTTGTCACGTGTGGTCTACTCAGTCACCGGTTCAAATTTTGCTCGAAATTAGTTTGTCGATCCCGAAACCTGAGTCATAAAACGGTCGAAGATCGTATAACCCGCATCTCCAGTCAAGAAGTCACAGCAGCGAGGAGCTAATAGGCCTTAGTCCATGCAATATTTTCGTTGAAAAAGAACGGAGGAAATTGTTCTGTTGTAACGCGTCCGTCAAGTCGTACAATTGCAACCCTTTTTTAAAGAAACCAAATAAAAAGAAATTTTTTGTTTTAATTGTTAATGAAAAATGTTCCCACCTCCGTAGTGTATATTTCGCACAAAAAACTTTTTCTAAGAAACGAGGTTTCCAGTACGACACTGCAGGACATGCTTGGCTGGTGGACGCTTTGCAGGCACATGTATGTATTCCATATTTAACTTCGGCGCGAAATTAAATAATAAAAAATCAATAAGCCATTTTCTACAAATGTGCAAGGAGTAACCGCAAAGGCTTCTTAGGGTAAGTTGGGAATTTAATTTTAAAGAACAAATAATTAGATCCGCGTAGTTGCATTATACAATACTCACTGTGAAGCTAGGGAAATTTAATTCTTAACTTTGTTTAACTAACTACATGAAATAACAGCAAAAGCCGAAGTCAGTTAAAATCAACAAACTAAGGAAAAGCAAACAGTTAGGGAAAGATAAATGCGCGCCAGCTTCTGAAGTAATTTTTATAGGCGACTTGTATCATATCATATAATTCATATAATATATTGTACTAAGTTTTCACACTGTTCGATACAGTCACCGACTTTTTATCGATTCCTTTTATCCGACTATAATTTGGAATTGCGCAGCAGCGAAGCAAATTGCTTGAACGTGAAAATATCATTTTTTAAAAGCGACAAATTTAAACACCCTTCATGACGAAAACTGTACCCAGGCCAAGAAGAAGCGTCCGGGACAACACAGGTGAAATAGAATCGGATCAACTCTAAACGACTCAAAAACGACGAGATGTCGCGGTAAAAAAAGTCAATTTGAGGCGTTTCATTGTCTGCGACTCTTAGGGCCGTAGAGCCGTACCTAATATAAGAGCCGAATTTCGCATTTAAAACAACTCTATTCAGTCTACTTGAGTTAGTAGCAAGTTAAGCACAAGAACGACTTTTCGCGACCATGCTATAATTCTTCAAACTCACGTGACGTGCTCGTGACTCAACATTCGCCTCTTCCTCGCATTGAGTTGTTGAGTTGAGTTGTTAAAAAGTCGCAAGAGTTACCAGTGAGTTGTTTGCAGTGACTTTTATTGTCGCGGAACCGTTTTCAACGGGTTTAATTAGGTTATTTCAGGCTTTACCATTCAGATGAATTTCATTCAGGACTGGTTGCAAAGCAAAAGCGTAGGTTACCTGAATAATACAAAGAGCAGGTTAGAAAATGCCGACAGCGGTTAGTATATAAAAACTCGTTCAAATTGGCTTCGCAGCTTGCGCTGAGCAGATAGAAATACGGCAGAGCAGTGGGCGGTGGCGCCATTTCAAGAGTAAAATATT
Source organism: Macrostomum lignano (assembly GCA_002269645.1). Lineage (NCBI taxonomy): Eukaryota > Metazoa > Platyhelminthes > Macrostomidae > Macrostomum > Macrostomum lignano. Next base: position 48,818 of record NIVC01002491.1, on the reverse strand, counting down.
AAATATTTGCTATGAGGCAAAGTTCGCTGGGTTGTTAAGTCTATATATCAATCACTCGACTCTTCAATGCATAACAGCATGAACCTTTAGGATTAACTATTCCTAATTCATCAGACCTCTAGGATTAGTCATTCCTAATCCATCAGACCTCTAGGATTAGCCATTCCTAATCCATCAGACCTCTAGGATTAGCCATTCCTAATTCATCAGACCTCTAGGATTAGCCATTCCTAATCCATCAGACCTCTAGGATTAGCCATTCCTAATCCATCAGACCTCTAGGATTAGCCATTCCTAATTCATCAGACCTCTAGGATTAGCCATTCCTAATCCATCAGACCTCTAGGATTAGTCATTCCTAATCCATCAGACTTCTAGGATTAGTCATTCCTAATCCATCAGACCTCTAGGATTAGTTATTCCTAATCCATCAGACCTCTAGGATCAGCTATTTCTAATCCATCAGACCTCTAGGATTAGCTATTACCTCTAGGATTAGCCATTCCTAATCCATCAGAGCTCTAGGATTAGCCATTCCCAATAACAACAGTTAAAATGCATTTAAAGCCAGACAACATCAGATATCTTGGCACAGCCTCAGGGTGGGGGGGGGGGGCAGTCAGACTGAATATTTCGATTTTGACCACCTGTTAGCAGGCAGTCACACCTGGCAGGGCGCGCAGTCCCTCCTGCCAATCCGGTCCTGCATCAGCTCCAGCTGCCGCAGCTGCCGAGCCCGCCTGGGCCACACCGGCATTCGCAGGGGCAGCAGCAGGTAGCTGACGTCCGGGCACACCTGGCACTGGGTCAGGGCGGCCTCCAGCTCGCTCATCAGCGCCAGTGGGCACTTCACGGTGACGCTAGCCGACGAAGGAGCCGCCGCCGACTCGCGTTGAACAAGCAGCAGCGGCCGGCCGCCGCTCCGATAGCCGGCGTCCAGCAGCCGGAGCCGCAGCCCGACCCGCTTGTGGGGGAAGCTGAGGTCGCGCAGAAACACGTGGCCGACGTCCGACCAGTACAGGGCCAGCAGCTGGGCAACGAAGGCGGCCCAGTGATCGGCGGCCTCGAGCTCCGGGCTGGCGAAGCCGCCGCCGCCGCCGGGGCAGCTGGCACTGATGGTGGCCTTGGCCGCCAGACGGTCGAACACTGCCGGATAGGCTGACTGGCCGAGCAGGGCGGACAGCTGTGTGGCGGCCGCGGCTGGCGGACGGGACACGCAAAGCCGGACGCCGAACAGGACAGGCGATTTGGACTGGCAAGCGGCAGTCTGAGGAAAGGAATAGAAGGGGTTCAAAATGAACTGGGTTAATTAATGAGTTTAGTAAATTCTTCTAGGGTGTAACGGCACATAAAAATGTGAGTTCATGAGTGAGTTCATGAGTGAGTTCATGAGTTCATGAGTGTGTAAGTGAGTGAGTGAGTGAATGAGCGAGTGAGTGAGTGAGTAAGTAAGTAAGTGAGTGAGTGAGTGAGTGAGTGAGTGAGTAAGTGAGTGAATGAGTGAGTGAGTAAGTGAATGAGTGAGTGAGTGAGTGAGTAAGTAAGTAAGTAAGTAAGTGAGTGAGTGAGTGAGTGAGTGAGTGAGTGAGTAAGTAAGTGAGTGAGTGAGTGAGTAAGTAAGTGAGTGAGTGAATGAGTGAGTGAGTGAGTGAGTGAGAGAGTGAGTGAGTGAGTGAGTGAGTGAGTGAGTGAGTAAGTAAGTGAGTGAGTGAGTGAGTGAGTGAGTGAGTGAGTGAGTGAGTGAGTGAGTGAGTGAGTAAGTGAGTGAGTAAGTAAGTAAATAAGCCAGACCTGCAGCGGCAGTTCCTTAAACATAAGCTGCCGCGTGGCTCCCGGCCAATGCGGACCGGTGGCCGGGCAGAAATCGGCCAGCCGGCCGGCCACCAGGCTGGACCAGAGCAGGACGCGGTTGTTTCGAGTCTGACCGAGCACGCAGCGGCCGGGCTCCATGAGCAGGCAGCAGCAGGGGCCGAACTGGTCGGCGGTGTCCGGCGGCAGGAAGACCCTGGCCACGCTGGTGCCGCCCGCGCCCACCGGCACCAGCGACAGCACGTGGAACGCCCGTTCGAAGGCTCGAACCCGGCCGGCCAGCCGGCGCTGCAGCAGGGCGCAGGCGTCCGTAGCAACCGTGTCGGGGGCCTCGCTAATCTTGTCATTGTAGGCTGACAGAAACGTTGGCACGTCTATTCGAGATTCGAACACAATGGCCACGAGTTGGGCACCCGGGGCGCAGAGCTCGTCCAGGTTAGTCAGAGTGCCGGGCCGGCGCAGGTCCAGAGTGAGGCAGGCCAGCGGCTGCGGCCGGCAGAGCACCGAGAATTGCAGGTAGTGGGGATCGAACTGCTCCCCCTGGCGAGTTGATAGCAGAGCTCTGGCCAGGGCTGGCAGGCGGGAGCTCAGATCCAGTTCGAAATAGTGCAGACCGTGGTTTCTTAGTAACCGGTGCAAAGTGCGCGGACTGAGACGGGCCTCGGCAACCGGGTAGCAACCATAGGCAAGACGACCGTAGGCTGGCGGGCCGATGCAATGCGGAAGCAGATTGTCGAGCATACTCGCCACCTGTAAGGTCGGGTGTGATAGTTGCTGCAGATATTGGCACGTACACTTATGAAGCATAAGGAAACCGAAAAAAGTCAAGAACGAAGACTTTAAGAACAAGGACTCCTCTACGAACGAAGAATACTAAAAGAACAGTCTTCGCAAGAACAAAGACTTTTTTAAGAACAAAAACTACTTACTACAAGAAAATACTTCTCAAGAACAGACTCCTAAGAACAGACTCCTCTAATACAAAGAATCCTCTAAGAACAAAGAATCCTCTTAAGAACAAAGGCTCCTCGAAGAACAAAGACTACTACAAGAACAGTCTTTTCAAGAACAGATTCCTCTAAGAACAAAGGCTAGTACAAGTACAGTTTCTCAAGAACGAAGACTCCTCCAAGAACAAAGACTGCAACAACATAGGCATGCAAAAGAATCTACCTGAGCATCCCTGCAGCTGTCAGCCTCAGCATCCTTGCAGATGTTAGTGACATGCGGCGCCCATCGAAGCAGCAGCTGTGGCCGGTCGCTGATCCTGCCGGAGGCCAGCAGCTCCGATTCAGTAGGCTTGTACAGCCTCAGGCCGTACAGCAGTTCCGGCAGGCGGCCAACAGCCGCAGTTACATAGGCCGGGGCGCTTGGATAATGGCCCAGCCACCGGCTGGTAATGGTCATCAGCACAGACTGTGAGGCCAGCAGCAGCGGCTGGCAGGCGGTTAGAATGCCGCACACCGGACAGCTGTCGGCCAGGTTGCCAGCGTCCACCAGGTGGTAGCGCCGCCTGGCCGCCCTGTGCCGGCTGGCCGCCAGGAGGTCGTTGCCCAGCCCGACACCGATGGTTAAGCTGGGCGAGTTCGACCGACAGGCGGCGGCGAATTCGGCGACAAGGTCGGCGGCCCGATCGAAGCAGAACTCGGTCAGGGATCGGACGGACCTGCTGCGGTAGGGAAGGTTACGAAGCTTGCGGTAGGGGTTCGGGCACTGTGGAAAATCAGGAGTGACAGTCGTTAGTGCCATTCCGCTGGCCTCTGGGCGGTCACACAGGGTGTGAACAGCTAATTTTCTTGAATGATCCTTGGGTCTCCGCGTGCGATCTCACCGCGTGATGGGCGATAGGATGGGTCTTTGTGTGATGGGCGATAGGATGAGTCTTTGTGTGATGGGCGATAGGATGAGTCTTTGTGTGATGGGCGATAGGATGGGTCTTTGTGTGATGGGCGATAGGATGGGTCTTTGTGTGATGGACGATAGGATGGGTCTTTGTGTGATGGGCGATAGGATGAGTCTTTGTGTGATGGGCGATAGGATGGGTCTTTGTGTGATGGGCGATAGGATGGGTCTTTGTGTGATAGACGACAGGATGGGTCTTTGTGTGATGGACGATAGGATGGGTCTTTGTGTGATGGACGATAGGATGGGTCTTTGCGTGATATGTCATCGGATGGGTCTTTGTGTGATGGGCGACAAGATGGGTGTTTGTGTGATGGGCGATAGGATGGGTGTTTGTGTGATGGGCGATAGGATGGGTCTTTGTGTGATGGACGATAGGATGGGTCTTTGCGTGATATGTCATCGGATGGGTCTTTGTGTGATGGGCGACAAGATGGGTGTTTGTGTGATGGGCGATAGGATGGGTGTTTGTGTGATGGGCGATAGGATGGGTCTTTGTGTGATGGACGATAGGATGGGTCTTTGCGTGATATGTCATCGGATGGGTCTTTGTGTGATGGACGACAGGATGGGTCTTTGTGTGATGGACGATAGGATGGGTCTTTGTGTGATGGACGATAGGATGAGTCTTTGTGTGATGGACGATAGGATGGGTCTTTGTGTGATGGACGATAGGATGAGTCTTTGCGTGATATGTCATCGGATGGGTCTTTGTGTGATGGACGATAGGATGGGTCTTTGTGTGATGGACGATAGGATGGGTCTTTGCGTGATATGTCATCGGATGGGTCTTTGTGTGATGGGCGACAAGATGGGTGTTTGTGTGATGGGCGATAGGATGGGTCTTTGTGTGATGGGCGACAAGATGGGTGTTTGTGTGATGGGCGATAGGATGGGTCTTTGTGTGATGGGCGACAAGATGGGTGTTTGTGTGATGGGCGATAGGATGGGTCTTTGTGTGATGGACGATAGGATGGGTCTTTGCGTGATATGTCATCGGATGGGTCTTTGTGTGATGGGCGACAAGATGGGTCTTTGTGTGATGGGCGATAGGATGGGTCTTTGTGTGATGCGCCATAGGATGGGTCTTTGCGTGATTAGAAATCAGAACGAAGCTCCAACAAACCTCGCGGCAGGTGTCGCCGAGAGGCCAGCAGAGGCGGCATCGTAGGGAGCAAACAGATCGAAGGGCAGCAGGGAGTCCCGTTCGACAGCCGGCCAGAACGCCGCAACCAGAGGATTGGCCCAGACGTTGAAGGCGGACGAATCGTAATTAAGCTGATGATCCAATAATTTGGGAGCAACAAGATAGCGATAGACAGATTTGACCACTTCTTCTCGTGCCCAGAGCTTCCGGGCGCTGAGCCAGTCAACTGCGGCTCGAGTCGACTCGTTATTAGCCAAGTGATCCTCCTCGGAGACGGCCTGCGACCCCCAGCCTGGCAGGCTGTTGCTACGGCTTTTTAGGCCGCCCAGCCAGGACTTCCAAATGGAGCGCAGCTTGTTTAGCACGGGCTCCGGGGCGTTTACGCCAGCGAGCAGCGGGTCGGCGCGGCCGCCGTTGGCGCCGCCCTCGGCCAGGTTGTTGAGCAGCGTTTTGAGCCGGATCTTGTGCTCAGTTAGGATGTACTTATTGAAGAAGACGCTCCAGAAGAAGCGCCAGTGCTCGGGACCGTCGGCTGTTCTGGCCACGCAGAGCAGAAGCAGGTTCCTAATGGGGAGTGCAAAGGTGTTTTAATGTATTTGCACCCGATACACCTGAGTGCGTAATCCGCAATGGGATACCTGTGGCTCATGTGCAATCAGGAATGGGATACCTGTGGTTTATGTGCAATCAGGAATGGGATACCTGTGGTTTATGTGCAATCAGGAATGGGATACCTGTGGTTCATGTGCAATCAGGAATGGGATACCTGTGGCTCATGTGCAATCAGTAATGGGATACCTGTGGCTCATGTGCAATCAGGAATGAGATACGATTAATGGGCAATGGGGATACCTGTGATTGAAGATTAATGGGGAATGGGGATACCTGTAATTGTAGATTAATGGGGAATGGGGATACCTGTAATTGTAGATTAATGGGCAATGGGGATACCTGTAATTGAAGATTAATGGGCAATGGGGATACCTGTGATTGTAGATTAATGGGGAATGGGGATACCTGTAATTGAAGATTAATGGGGAATGGGGATACCTGTAATTGAAAATTAATGGGGAATGGGGAATACCTGTGATTGAAGATTAATGGGGAATGGGGAATACCTGTGATTGAAGATTAATGGGGAATACCTGTGATTGGAGATTAATGGGGAATACCTGTGATTGAAGATTAATGGGGAATACCTGTGATTGGAGATTAATGGGGAATACCTGTGATTGAAGATTAATGGGCAATGGGGATACCTGTGATTGGAGATTAATGGGGAATGGGGTACACAAAAAAATCCATGTAAATAAGAAGCATTGCAATAAACATGTCAGACCTGGCCATCAGCTCCGGACATTCGCAATTAATCTGCCAGTGCACACTAGCATAACCCAGTCGGCCGGCAGTGGCGACACTCCTCATGAGGGTCATTGGATCGCTGAAGTGCAGCGATAGAACTCGCAGGCAGCGGAGCTCCTCAGCCGAGTCGGGCTGGTCAGATGCACGGCTCTGACCAAATGGGGACTGCTCTAACAGATCAGCGAATGCTCGACATGGATAGGGGGCGGGTGCATTGTCCTTGGACAGGGTTGAAGGCCCAGCTAACAGAAGTTCGTCCCAGGACTCGTGTGGCTCAGCAGATGGGGCTGCCATTACGGCAAATACTTGGTGCTTTTGGTTGATGCCTGGATGGCAATTGGCATCAAAAATGGCAAAATTAAAATTACTTTTATCAAGCCAGTCACAGACTGGGTATCTACACACTAACTGCAATATATAACGCACAATGCCTGGTCTATGTCTTACTATATACACATTGAGCATATAACTGTGCTTTCAAATGCTTGACAAAAAATGGCAATTGCCTACCTAATACATATATTGTACAAGTATGAGTAGTAAAAATTAAATCGATTTTTTTGCTTTATATATAGATTGCTTATATAACTTTGAAAAAGAACTTATGTTTTTTAGATAATATATAAGGATACTAATATTAATAGAGAGATTGATATGGTCAACCCTGATATAACACATTCAATTATAGATATTAAAAAATGGAAGTCAATCATGGCTGTAGATAGATCTTACTCTTGGTGATGGTAGAAAGATTTTGATAATATATAGCATATTATTACTAGCTAATATAATATCTGATATTGATAAATTGATAAAAACTAAAAAGATAAGCCATAGGGTAGTTATTAGGGTTATATAATTTCTTAAAAGTTGTAATCCTTTTTATAATGGATTATAGATTGGTCAAAATATACTTTTGTACTTGACTATAATGACATTAATTTATACTAGGCCTATAAATAAAGATATGGCTCTGGCCTATGATTCTACCTAGATAGAATTCTTAGCTATAGACAGTACTAGGCCATAGTCAGGATCATGGCACGCCTGCGCCAAAACAAATCCTATCAGAAAATTTTGCTTGCATTGTATGCTAGAACTATTCCTAGGCCTAACAAAAAAGTTTGCTTACCATTGGTAAAGCTTGTATTTGAATCTGTTTTATAGAAAATGCAATGTTAATGTATGTTAATTAAAAAAGCTGTCTACTTTTTCCTTGTTTACTATTGCACCAGAATGCACCAGACTAGTGCATGTCCAACCCATTTTGCGCCAGAATTTTCTGTGAAAAAGGCCATCTTCCTGACTATGGGTACTAGGCAACCTTGAATTTTTAATTGTTAAGGTATTAAATATTATTAGGTTGTTATATTCACCCTATATTAGTAAATCAAAATCATATAATATAAGATAGGTCCTATACTATAATACTAAAAATTCAATTTTTAGGCACATGACTAAGACTGCCACACACTAAGACTGCCATAGCTACTACTGGCTACTGGTATTGAGGGGGAGCTATTAATTTTCTAGCATTGCTATTCCTCTCATAGGTTCCTTTTTTGCAGCTTTGTCCTGCTGGCTCTCCTACCAATTTATCTTTTTTCTAGCACCATCTAATAATACATTAAGCCAAATTTCTTTCCTAGCTCCCCCAAGTGTGGCAGTCTTGATATGTGGCGGTCTTGGTCCTATACCAATTTTTAGGCCTAGTATAAATTTAAATTGGAAATTGGCATAGGCCCTAGGCCTCATAGTGTTAGTACAATATATCTATTAGCTATAGGCCTAGTCAGTATAGAATATATTGGCATAACATTTTGATATCATTTGTTCATTTTCTATAATAGGCCATGGTGCTTCCCACATGGCAAAATGACTAAAAAATTGCTTAAAAAAATGGTTACTCATGTTACAAACTAGAGTGCATCAGCTATCTATGAGGAAGGGCGCTTATAATTACTCATTTCTGTCTACTATATTTCTTAGAAAAGTCAATTTTAAATCCGCGCTAAAAACTTTGTTTAAATGTTGTGAGTTGTAAAAATATTCTTGCGATTAATTTTGTTAAAATTTACGCTAAATCTTACTATAAATAGAGGCTCCAAGCGGGCCAGGAAGACCAACTCGTTCAACTTACTTGTTTGTTCGTGTGCTCTAGCAATGGCTAAAACCTGATAAGAGAATTGTTCAGTGTCTTATTCATTTCTTAGAGTGGAAGCCCCAACTCGGGAGTAATATTAAGATCCGCTAAAAGCAAGAAATCGCCTCAGGGCAGTAATGGTAAATTTGCCTCAGGGCAGGAGAACCACCTCAGAGCAAGAGAAAATTGCCTCAGGGCAGGGAAAATATAAAGCTGTGACCCTCTGATCCAGGGAATGCCCAGGACTGAGAGATATAAGAGTAGACAGTGCCAATAGACTGCTCAGGCAAAAGGTACAGTACATGTATAACCGCTACCATTAGATAAGTAGACGCTACCAATATAAGTGGATAAGTAGACACTACCAATAGTAGTAGTACATTTATACAGAAAGTACATTAAGTAGAAAGACAGAATTAACAGGCCTGCAAAAACTTTAGTGACAGAATAGAATAGTTGAACTCAACTCACTGCCTTAAATAATGCAATATGCCCCTGATTGTATGGAGAGCTTACATTATAAAAGTTTCGAAGAGGTGGATGAATAGGAGTATATTTGTGTAGTGTTCACCTCTCCAGGTGCAACTGCATCTATCCTACTGGTTCTAAAATGAATGCTCTTGTCTTATATAGTATATTTAGCCTTAATCAATAAATGTTACTTTCAATTTATTGATTGGCTTTAAAATGGGTTAGGCCTAATATGGCAAATGAGAAAAGCATTGAACTAAATATTGTTAGTGGGACAATGGTCAAGAAAATTAGCTCATACATGTACAGGGCCCCTCCCGATTTCTTTCTAAAATTAGCTATCGTTTATTACACTTTAAATTCACGCCAAAAAGAACTACGATGCATTTTTGTTTTAATACTTGTGTTTTGTATAATATTTTACGCGAACTAATTTTTGTTTAAAATCTACTAGAATTTTACTATAAATACAAGCAAATTCGGCGGAGGGAGAACAAACCTCGCGCATCGCGGTTCACTAATAATACAGTTATAACAAATAGTAAGAGTTCCGAGAAAATAAGAATTGAAGAAGTGTTTTCTGTGTTAATTCCTTTTAAGAAGTAAGAGTGAAGTAGACGGAAGTGTGGACCGTATATACTACTGAGAAGGAAAGGTTGAGTAGTAAGAAGTTGCGAAGTAGATCTGAAGTAATAAGTGTAAGAATAACCGGAGGCTGTGACCCTCTGATCTCGGTAATGCCCAAGGACTTGCAAAGTACATGAAATACATATACCAATAAGCCAAAATACCGCTCAGGTCATTATTAAATAGAACGCTACCAGAATAATAGAACGCTACCAGAATAATCAGAAGAGTAAAATCTTTCAGGGCTAACAGTTTTTCTAAGAATAATACTTAGAATAAATACTCAGACTAAATACTCAGACTAAATACTCAGACCTATTCTAAGAAACATTTCTCGGATTATTCTAAGATTGATAAACTCATAATTTATTAATAGGATAATTCTGGTGGCAGCTACCAATCTAAGAAGAACACTTAAGAGATTAGTAAATTAGCCCTGTGATAGCTTTTGGTGACAGTGTGAAATTATTATTAAGAAGAAAGAATCACCCCTGTTACAACTTTGGTAGCATTTAGTAGGATTCTCAGTGCACAAGAAACACACCTAGTACAACTTTGGTGGCATAATGGTGAAATTCTTATAGAGAGCCAAAAGGCCTGTTACAACTTAGTGTCTCAGTGGTGGGATTTTCAGTGTATAGGAATCACCACTGTAACATACACCTAAATTCTAGCTAAACCCTATCTTGCTATCTAGAAAAGATAGTTAATTAAACAATGCCCAAAAGCTTGAAATCCCATCCCCATGACCAGTGCCAGCAAAGTGTATGTCTACTTTGTTTGCAAAGGGCTGAGTGCTGCTTGAATGATGTCACAATTATTGAGCAGTATATATTTCTAAACTATTTGTCTGTGAGGCATCTTCTGCCTGTTAGAGTTTGCAAAGGCTGCTATCGAATTATTTCTTCATTTGGAGGCCTAGCACCTTATCCTTTGCCACCTAGACTCAACTACAGCTTCAGTCAAATGCATCCAGGCATCCATGCTGCTATTGCAAGGCTCCTATACCATTGAACACCTGTGGCCCAATGAGAACTATTGGAAGAATATGATAGATGGCCTTGGACTTCACCAGCAGCAACAAAGAGAGAAGCAGTGCAAAGGATTTATACAACTGCATTGAGGCCCCTCTGCTTTGAAGCCGAGATTCTGATTGGTCTGTCATAGGCCTAGAGAAAAAATACATAGAATACAATTTTAAAAACTCTATCAGAAAAGTTCACTATGTAGGCCTAATGCAAAGGCAACGAATAAAGCACAGAACTGTGGAATAAAGCCTTTATATTTAGGCCTATAATTTAAACTTTTTTAATTCTTCTTTATTAACTTTTTACATTATTATTGTCACAAGGTCTAAGCTACTTTGCCCCTACTATATAAAGATATTACTCAAGAAAAAATCATGACTATCTCTTTAGTTTACCTAATCAAGGTTAACTAAAATAAAATAATAATAGTATTATAGGACAACTAATTAATCTTTTAAATCTCGAAAAACCCTCCATAGTCCATACGGCCAGTCATAACAGCTTCATTATGCCTAGTTCACGAATCCGCGTGCATTTAAAAAAGTATAACAACGCAGAACCTAGATAGACACCTTTTTTAAATAATATGCCGGCCTTTAGCGGATAGTGGTATTCTTGTGTAATGCATGTTTGCTTTATTGACACAATTAGCTAAGAGAAAAATAAATCAAGAGCCGATCCACAAAATTTTCGATGAGGGAATTAAGTTTACCAAAAATCAAAATACAAACAGGAAGTTCGCACGGCAATTTTTTACAGGAATAGCTCACCGCTATTTAAAATTAATAGTATTAATATTTTCTATGATAAGCATGAGATCAAACACTCCAGACCGCGGATTTATAAATATAAAATGAGGGGGTTGATTTTAACCATAATAGTTAAGGGCGCGCCATAATATACACGAGAGGGATGCCATAATATAGACGAGAGGGGCGCCACCATAATATAGATTGTATAGACGAGACGGACGCCATTATACACTAGAGGGGCGCCACACTGAGCAAAATTAGGGTGGTGAGGGCCTTTTTTAGTCCTAAGGAAAAGGGGCGCCAACGCGCCATCATCGCCAGCCACTGGGGTGTGGGGGCGGTTTGCCCCCTTAAATCCGCCCCTGATTCTATCTCTATCTATAATCTTCATATGTATCTCTCTCTGCAGTCTCTCGGAGAGTAAGTTTGGAAAGTTTTCGTGCAACATTTGATTGATTGTTGTATTAATTGGTTATACAACAGACAGACCCTAGCCCTAAATGCATATGTATGCATCTCCAAATCGCCTGAAGGTCAGGAAGATGCGCCCAAAGCTACGATGAGTATCAGGATTCACATCACACCGACGCTCCCACCAAGCCAAACAGTCGGACCTTGTTGCTGCCGTACAAGGTACAATGTAAATAGGTAAGCTCGTACATTACATGTACTTTATACTAGAATTACTGGCCATCAAATGTCTCTCTTCTGCGCCTTAATTGTCAGTGTCACACATTTTGAATACATGTAAGAAGCTTCATTTGGCTATTTCAATAAAAACTTCTTGTTGGCCTCTTCGCTTATACCAATTCAAATCGAAAGATCTACATATGCGTAGGCAATAAAGACTGCGTATTTTCTGTATGACCAATTATATTTGCATGCAGTTACACTGCAAGTTGTGTGTATGTACAGTTTTCTGAATTTCTTGGGTAGTCAGCCCGGAAAGTATCCAAAGATGCACAATGAAAATCGTTCCCTGCAGGCTGCCGTTGCACCCCATGCAGTCTTTTTGATGAAGCCCTGATTGCTAACAAAAATCCTTGAATTCATTCAATCAAAGTAGCGTATTTGTCTCTTGCATGCTCTTACGAGCGTAAAAGTACGAGCTTACGTTGATATTCTAGCGATAAAAACGAAGGCAATTAATTTTATTTTGGGGCATGGAGAAATATATAGTCACGGACTTAGAAGTCGCGCTTATTTTTACCTTAAATCTTCAAGATCAAACAAATATTAATTAATAGAAAGCAAAGTATCAAATGAGAGACAGATTTAGTCTTATTGTAATTGTATAGGCTCGACTCAGTGAAAAGAGGAGCATCCAGCCAGTCAGCTCACACGGGCACATTCTCTCGACTGGCCCACGTTCGCATCGCCTTGATGATGTACTCAGTCTGAGGATTGCTAGTGTTGCGTAATATCTGCAGCACCTCGCGTATCCGCTCCTTGGACTCCTTGCCAGCTAGGATCATCTGGAAGACGCCGACGCAGGCGCCTCGCTTGCCCTCCCAGTACTCCGGGTTCGGGTCCAGCCGCTCAAGGACGTCGAACGCCTTGGCAGCGTAGTAGAACTGACCCATGCGGTAGCAGTCGTTGGCGATTAGCTGAAGAAGACTAAACGACTCAGTGGAGGTCTCCATCTTCAGGTAGAGCTCCCAAGCCAGCCGGGCCTTCTGGTTCATGATGTAGCAGCGAGCCAGCCAGCTCAGGTACACGTAGTCCTGACGAAGGCGCTCGTTCTGAATCAGAAGGAAAATTTCCTCAGCCTCCTTGAAGTGTCCGACCGAAGCCTTGGCTTGAGCATAGTTAAAATTGAAGGTGTCGTCGTTGTAGAAGTAGCTCTTGATGGAGTTCAGGTAGATAAGAACGTCATCGAACTGGCGCAGCAGGAAGAAGCAGCTGGACATACACTGCCTGCCCGGAATCGTGTCGCACTCAGAGGCTGAGCCTCCAACGAGCTGAAAGTATTGCTGAGCAATCTTCAAGTGCTCTCGAGATCCCTGCTCCTGGCCCAGGGCTGCGTTCACCACGCCCTTGAGGGTGTACTCATTCGGCGATGTCGGGTCCACGTCTTTCATCAGCTCGTACGCGTTTTGAATGTCGTCCTGGCGCAGGTAGAAGATCACCAGGTTGAGCCTCGCTTCCGGCAGCGCGTCAATCAGCGGCGGCAGCACCTGCAGTGCGCCTTCGCCGCCGCGGAACACAACCAGGTTGTGCTTAATGAGATCTCGAGCATACGCGAAATTCGGCGAGGCAATCTCCTGCAGCTGTTTGAGCTCCGCCTCGGCGCCTTTGCCATTGTACAGCCTGAAATGGTTGCAGGCTTTCAAGTTGATGGCGGTGACGCTGTCAGGATAGTGCTGCAGGTACACTGCCAGCACCTCCTGGCTAACGTCGTAGTAATCAAGCTTGTAGTAGCACAGGGCCACGTAGACATTCAGCGCCAGGTAGTCCCTGTTGTCCAGCAGGATGCGCTTGTAGATGTCGATGGCCTCCTGGTAGTGGTTGCGCAGGTAATGAATTGAGGCCAGGCACAGCTGGTCCTCCTCCTTGTCCTGCAGCTGCTGGTGGTAGCCCATCAGTCGGGCCTCGTTGCCGAACTTGTGCGACACGTGAAACAGCAGCCGGTTCTGCAGGCGGCTCTTCGGCCCCTTCTGCGCCGCCTCGTCGGCCTCTTTGTACATGCCGAGCATGAAGTAGCAGCAGCCGAGGAACACCCACACGTCCGGGTTGCAGTTCTTTTTCTTAGTCATCTTTTCGTACTCCTCGGCGGCTCGCTTGTAATCGCCGAGGTGAAACGCGCAGTAAGCAATCCAAGAGTCCTGCTCCTCCGTGCTCTTCTTCTTGTCCTCGCTGGAGTTCCGCTCGAACTCCAGCAGCGTGATTGCGCCGGTGAAGTCGCGATTGTCCAGAAATTGATCCAGCTTCGGCGGCTCCTTCTTGGCCGCCTCCACTCGGCCAGCACCGGCCGCCTGCTGCGTTGCCGGCTTCGCTCGCTGAAGCAGCATCTGCTTGTTGTTAAGGACCTGTGCTTGAGAAACTTTCGTTAGGGTCTCAGCTCTGCAGAGAAGTTTGGAACGTCACCGCGTTTTTGCTGCTGGAATGCCAATTTGAATTCGCGCCGCGCAGAGAGGGGGTGAGAGCTTTGGATTGAGCAAAGCTTGTCTCGGAGTTGAGGTGGCGGGGCTGGGTCGCGGGGGCTTCCTCGGGCCTCCGGGGGGAGAGGGGTAAGAGAATTTACCTGGCCTGCCTCTCTCTCCCCAGCCGCTCATCTCATTGCACTCGGCGCAGCCCCCTGCCCTCCTGTCCCGCCCGGCCAACTGCGGACGCGAGTGCAGAGTGGCTGTGCGGGACAGAAGGGCGCGAAAGAAACAAACTAGCGTTCATTGCGTTGCTATTGGCAACGAGAATGCACAGGTACTACTGTTGTACGAAGCTAAATAAGGCCGTACACTGCGCACTTAAATGAGTATTTCTGCTCTAGCAGCTAGCGGTAGGTGTACGCTATAGTTTTCGGACTGATTTTTATCGCCTTATTAAAAAATCTTCCATAAAATCATTTTATCCTTATATTCCTATCATTTTTCAGACTACCCATACTACTTTCAAGAATATGCAGTGAAAACGCTGCTGGCTGCATGGAAGGCAAAAATTTAAGACAATAGTCTTAGGCATTTTGTATACGTGACATCGATTCTTTAGACTGCAGACGCTGACACTGACATCACTGACACTAGCATCACTGACACTGGCATCACTCACACTGAAATCACTGACACTGAAACTGACATCGCTGACACTGACACTGACATCACTGACACTGGCATCACTCACACTGAAATCACTGACACTGAAATCACTGACACTGACATCACTGACACTGGCATCACTGACACTGGCATCACTCACACTGAAATCACTGACACTGACACTGACATCACTGACACTGGCATCACTGACACTGGCATCACTCACACTGAAATCACTGACACTGAAACTGACATCGCTGACACTGACACTGACATCACTGACACTGGCATCACTCACACTGACATCACTGACACTGAAATCACTGACACTGACATCACTGACACTGGTATCACTGACACTGGCATCACTCACACTGAAATCACTGACACTGAAACTGACATCGCTGACACTGACACTGACATCACTGACACTGGCATCACTCACACTGAAATCACTGACACTGAAATCACTGACACTGGCATCACTCACACTGAAATCACTGACACTGAAACTGACATCGCTGACACTGACACTGACATCACTGACACTGGCATCACTCACACTGAAATCACTGACACTGAAATCACTGACACTGAAATCACTGACACTGACATCACTGACACTGGCATCACTCACACTGAAATCACTGACACTCTGACATCACTGAAAATGACATCGCTGACACTGACATCATTCACACTGAAATCACTGACACTGACACTGACATCACTGACAATGACATCACTGACACTGACATCACTGACACTGAAATCACTGACACTGACACTGACATCACTGACAATGACATCACTGACACTGACATCACTGACACTGAAATCACTGACACTGACACTGACATCACTGACACTGACACTGACACCACTGACAATGACATCACTGACACTGACATCACTGACACTGAAATCACTGACAATGACACTGACATCACTGATAATGACATCACTGACACTGACATCACTGACAATGACATCACTGACACTGACATCGCTGACACTGACATCACTGACACTGACATCGCTGACACTGACACTGACATCACTGACACTGACACTGACATCGCTGACACTGACACTGACATCACTGACACTGACACTGACATCACTGACACTGACATCACTGACACTGACATCACTGACACTGACATCACTGACACTGACATCACTGACACTGACACTGACATCACTGACACTGACACTGACATCACTGACACTGGCATCACTCACACTGAAATCACTGACACTGAAATCACTGACACTGACATCACTGACACTGGCATCACTCACACTGAAATCACTGACACTCTGACATCACTGAAAATGACATCGCTGACACTGACATCATTCACACTGAAATCACTGACACTGACACTGACATCACTGACAATGACATCACTGACACTGACATCACTGACACTGAAATCACTGACACTGACACTGACATCACTGACAATGACATCACTGACACTGACATCACTGACACTGAAATCACTGACACTGACACTGACATCACTGACACTGACACTGACATCACTGACAATGACATCACTGACACTGACATCACGGACACTGAAATCACTGACAATGACACTGACATCACTGATAATGACATCACTGACACTGACATCACTGACAATGACATCACTGACACTGACATCGCTGACACTGACATCACTGACACTGACATCGCTGACACTGACACTGACATCACTGACACTGACATCACTGACACTGACATCACTGACACTGACATCACTGACACTGACATCACTGACACTGACACTGACATCACTGACACTGACATCACTGACACTGACATCACTGACACTGACATCACTGACACTGACATCACTGACACTGACACTGACATCACTGACACTGACACTGACATCATTGACACTGACATCGCTGACACTGACATCACTGACACTGACACTGACATCGCTGACACTGACATCACTGACACTGACATCGCTGACACTGACACTGACATCACTGACACTGACACTGACATCGCTGACACTGACACTGACATCGCTGACACTGACACTGACATCGCTGACACTGACATCACTGACACTGACATCGCTGACACTGACACTGACATCACTGACACTGACATCGCTGACACTGACACTGACATCACTGACACTGACACTGACATCGCTGACACTGACACTGACATCACTGACACTGACACTGACATCACTGACACTGACATCACTGACACTGACATCACTGACACTGACATCGCTGACACTGACATCACTGACACTGACATCGCTGACACTGACATCACTGACACTGACATCGCTGACACTGACACTGACATCACTGACACTAACACTGACATCGCTGACACTGACACTGACATCACTGACACTGACACTGACATCGCTGACACTGACATCACTGACACTGACATCGCTGACACTGACACTGACATCACTGACACTGACACTGACATCGCTGACACTGACACTGACATCGCTGACACTGACACTGACATCGCTGACACTGACACTGAAATCGCTGACACTGACATCACTGACATCACTGACAATGACATCACTGACACTGAAATCACTGACATTGACACTGACATCACTGACACTGACACTAACATCGCTGACACTGACATCACTGACAATGACATCACTGACACTGACACTGACATCACTGACACTGACACTGACATCACTGACACTGACACTGACATCGCTGACACTGACACTGACATCGCTGACACTGACACTGACATCACTGACACTGACACTGACATCGCTGACACTGACACTGACATCACTGACACTGACATCACTGACACTGACACTGACATCGCTGACACTGACACTGACATCACTGACACTGACACTGACATCATTGACACTGACATCACTGACAATGACATCACTGACACTGACACTGACATCACTGACACTGACACTGACATCACTGACACTGACACTGACATCGCTGACACTGACACTGACATCGCTGACACTGACACTGACATCACTGACACTGACACTGACATCGCTGACACTGACACTGACATCGCTGACACTGACATCACTGACACTGACATCGCTGACACTGACACTGACATCACTGACACTGACACTGACATCACTGACACTGACACTGACATCACTGACACTGACATCACTGACACTGACACTGACATCGCTGACACTGACACTGACATCACTGACACTGACACTGACATCGCTGACACTGACACTGACATCACTGACAATGACATCACTGACACTGACATCACTAACACTGACATCACTGACACTGACATCACTGACACTGACATCACTGACACTGGCATCACTAACACTGACATCACTGACACTGACATCACTGACACTGGCATCACTAACACTGACATCACTGACACTGACACTGACATCACTAACACTGACATCACTGACACTGACACTGACATCACTAACACTGACATCACTGACACTGAAATCACTGACAATGACACTGACATCACTGACACTGACACTGGCATCACTAACACTGACATCACTGACACTGGCATCACTGACACTGGCATCACTAACACTGACATCACTGACACTGGCATCACTGACACTGACACTGACATCACTGACAATGACATCACTGACACTGAAATCACTAACACTGACATCACTGACACTGGCATCACTGACACTGACACTGACATCACTGACACTGACACTGACATCACTGACACTGACATCACTGACACTGACATCACTAACACTGACATCACTGACACTGACACTGACATCACTGACACTGACATCACTGACACTGACATCACTAACACTGACATCACTGACACTGACATCACTGACACTGGCATCACTGACACTGACATCGCTGACACTGACACTGACATCACTGACACTGACATCACTGACACTGACATCACTAACACTGACATCACTGACACTGACATCACTGACACTGGCATCACTAACACTGACATCACTGACACTGAAATCACTGACACTGACACTGACATCACTGACACTGACACTGACATCACTGACACTGACATCACTGACACTGACATCACTGACACTGACATCACTGACACTATGACATCACTGACACTGACATCACTGACACTCTGACATCACTGACACTGACATCACTGACACTAGCTTCAACTGGATGCACTCAAGTTGCGCATGAATTCAGACTGGAGTTAAACAAATGAAGCAGTTCAACTGAGCCCCTATATTTTACATCAGCTGACTCTGTCCCTGCGCCCACAAAAAAATGTGTGTCTTTTTGAAAAGAAACGGTTGGCAGTTTGCCAAACCCCAGCAGCTGAATGAATTCAGCTCAGAATTTATTGCCCAATTTTGAGCCGCCGGGGGGATTAGGCATGCACTGTATTCTATGGCAAAGCCACTGACTGCTGCATGCTAGTTGTACATCAGCGTCATGCGCTCAATGCAGGGTGCACTTCTTCCTGTCGAGCGTCGAGTTCCAATCGAATCGATCTACAGGAATTGGGGAGTCGCGCAAGTTCCTGTCCTGACCTGCGGAGGAGAAATGCTATCATAAACTCATTGGCGCAAAAATGGACTCATTAGTGCCGAAATGGAACCAATGGTGCTAAAATAGACTAAATGGCGCCAAAGCAGATCAATGGCGCTAAAATAGATCCAATGGTGCCAAAATTGATCCAATGGCGCCAAAAAAGATTCAATGACGCCAAAATAGAACCAATGACGCCAAAATAGGCCCAGTGGCGCCAAAGTACATCCAATGGCGCCAAAGAAGACCCAAAAGCGCCAAAACGGACCCAAGGGCGCCAAAATAGATTCTATGGCGCCAAAATAGATCCAATGGCGCTAAAATAGGCCCAGTGGCGCCAAAATACATCCAATGGCGCCAAAGAAGACCCAAAAGCGCCAAAATAGGCCAATGGTGACAAAATAGATCCAAAGGCGCCAAAGCAGATCAATGGCGCCAAAATAGGCTTAACAAACGTAGCCGAGAACCCCAGTTTCAAACACTCCCACCCCCTGTTATCACACTTGGCAGTAAATCATGCAATCTGCTTCCTATTTATCCACTGTCAGTTTTGCCGCCAGAGTCCAAAGCCGCTAAGACGGAATTTCCCAGAAAAGAATGATTTCGGATAATCGGCTTTCTATCCGACTTGCAGCGAGCAAGCGAGTAGATTCAGTGGAGACAGCCGTCTGGCTGTGCCAAGGCGGCATAGTGGAAAGAAGGACCGCTTAAGAATCTATAATGCAGGGCGAGAGAGGGAGAGAGAAATCAAACGGAGCACATAAAAAAGCAGAGAGATTGAGAAGAAGGCAGAGGCGGCGCTGCCAGATGAAATGCCAGTTAATCATTCGCCGTCACCCACCACTTGGCTGGGGTTGGAGGCAGTAATTTATCACGCGATGCCAGGAAAGCTCTGGGGCTCTCTGCTTTCTCACTCCTTCATGAGCTTTGGGATTTTATTCCCCCCACACACACACACAGATTGGTGGCAGCCGGGCATCCGGATACACAGCAGAGGGGCGTCGCCATCCATTCCGCCAACCCCTGGCGACCGCGGGCAGCTGCGGTGTCGCTCAGGGAGATCCGGTGCCCCTCCGGAGAGTCCAGGAGGTGGATGGTCGCTCACCCGGTAGCCCTTAGGTAGCGGACGAGCTAGCAGGGGTTCTTGGGCCTGAAAACCTCGGAGAGGTCCGGGTTGGGCCGAGGTAGGTGAGTCTGTCCTGAGTAAAGGCGGGGCATTCACAGATAAAGTGCTCGCATTCTCAACACCGGAGAGGCAGAATTACGCATTCCTCGCTACCGGATTTTTCCCTAGAGGTAGCGATACCAAAAACACCCATGACCTGAGAAGACCATGGCTCTGACATCGGTGCGGGGGGTGGCTGCCACGAGCAGGGGACCCGAGCATGCGAGTAACGGAGCTGGAGCAGTAAAGGATCATTGCGCTGCTGTTGTGTGTTGAGAGGCGATTGGTTGTGGCTTTCCCCAATCGCCCCTCCATCTCGCCCTGAGCGCCCCCCCCCCGATTGACATAGATGATTCTCCCTTGGTTGTAGCGGATCGGGAAGAGAGGGATGTGAATGGGGACAGGACAGGCTTTGCGATGGGAGCGGACGGCGAGAGAGAGAGAGAGAGAGAGAGAGAGAGAGAGAGAGAGAGAGAGAGCGGAGCGGACGGAGGGCTATGGTATTGGGAGGGGCGAATTGTGAATCAGCCTGCAGCCGCTCTCTCCCCTTCATCCTCTCCCCCTGACGTCTCCCTCCCCAGCGTACAAATACCAGCCGCTTGCTCTGCATGACTATAAAGTGTGCAAGCCAGCCGGGATGCAAGCCAAAGGCCCTCTCATTCGCTTATAAACCTGGCCCTTCCCATCCCGACTATAACATTGCGCCCTTTCGCTTCCATAGCATCGAGATCCCCATAAATTTGCGTCGCGGCCGAGCCTCGAAGGAATTTTTCCTTCCCAAACCATCCGCAGTTTCCTGTTCGAGGCTTATAAAAGTGTGTCTGTCCTACAGGCCCGCGTCTTGTTGTGCCCGTCTGCCTGCCAGGGAGCAGCTGAGCCCAACCTGGGATAGCATTCATTATTAACACTAGTCTGCGCGCAGTTGGAGACTGACCGACTTCGGAATCCATCGCTGAGTCGGGTAAGTGCAGCGTCGTGTCTACTCGGTACTTTTGCCAGCAATTGGCGTGATATTTTGATGATTTGCCGTGTCTGTCAAAAAAGTCAGCCAGTTTGCTAATTGCTATGCCATCCTCATATCTAAGCGTCATGTTTAAGCTGACCTGCAGTGCTCAGCACTTGACACTGTACTCTGCTCTGGACAATACAGACTTGAAATCTGGTATGGAAATGAAAAATCGATTCAATATGTCGAGAGCTTTGCTATCTTTCTATAGTCCACTCCGAGCCCAACAGTATCTAGTGGCACGGCCTATCGCAGCTAATCCTCGTAAATCTCCAAGCGTAGCTAATCCGGGAACATTTTCGGCAGAAAAGAATGCAATTTTTATAATTCCACTGCGGCAGAAAACGGCCGCGACAAAAGCTTGCGGTTTCGGCCAGCAATGGACCACCCTCGGACATCTCCCCAGTCTATCCCGCCCTTATCTTTTCTGCCAGGCTTTGCGGGAGAAAAAACCGAGGAACAAAAAGAGAGAATAAAATCCGCTAGCAAATCCTCTTCACTTTGTTCTAAAGAAACACTGGCACTGCCCGTCTCCATGGCTACAGCAATGGATGAATGACTTATGCAATAGCTGCTCTGAGAACCTTAGCTGACTCTGCTGCTGTAGTGCGCCTGCCCCTTCCATCACCCTGCCCCCTTCCATCACCCTGCCCCCTTCCATCACCCTGCCCCTTCCACCACCCTGCCCCCTTCCATCACCCTGCCCCCTTCCACCACCCTGCCCCCTTCCACCACCCTGCCCCCTTCCATCACCCTGCCCCCTTCCACCACCCTGCCCCCTTCCACCACCCTGCCCCCTTCCATCACCCTGCCCCCTTCCACCACCCTGCCCCCTTCCACCACCCTGCCCCCTTCCACCACCCTGCCCCCTTCCACCACCCTGCCCCCTTCCACCACCCTGCCCCTTCCATCACCCTGCCCCCTTCCATCACCCTGCCCCTTCCATCACCCTGCCCCCTTACACCACCCTGCCCCCTTCCATCACCCGCCCCCTTCCATCACCATGCCCCCTTCCATCACCCTGCCCCCTTCCATCACCCTGCCCCCTTCCATCACCCTGCCCCCTTCCACCACCCTGCCCCCTTCCATCACCCTGCCATCACCCTACCTTGTAACAGAATTGACTCTGATCTGGCGTCTTTTAGAAACCCCTGTCACCTTCTAGACACCCCAGTCACCTTCCAGACACCCCAGCCACCTTCCAGACATCCCAGTCACCTTCTAGACACCCCAGTCACCTTCCAGCCACCCCAGTCACCTTCTAGACATCCCAGCCACCTTCCAGACACCCCTGTCACCTTCTAGACACCCCTGTCACCTTGCAGACACCCCTGTCACCTTGCAGACACCCCTGTCACCTTCTAGACACCCCTGTCACCTTCCAGCCACCCCTGTCACCTTCTAGACACCCCTGTCACCTTCTAGACACCCCTGTCACCTTCTAGACACCCCTGTCACCTTCTAGACACCCCTGTCACCTTCTAGACACCCCTGTCACCTTGCAGACACCCCTGTCACCTTCTAGACACCCCTGTCACCTTGCAGACACCCCTGTCACCTTCTAGACACCCCAGCCACCTTCCAGACACCCCTGTCACCTTCCAGACATTGTCACAAAAGTCCACCAGAACAATTCTAAAAAAAGTGGCGCCATAAACATTCCATATTCCACGCCAACCATCTGTAAATTCCATCTCACAAGGCTTAATGCGATTATTGTTTTTCTCAGACCCCAGTTTTCCTCAAATTTCATCTCAAGAAGTGGCACAATAATCAGTCTCGCTAGTGCAGCTCTGGCCCATTCGCTCAGCTGGCGAAGCGTGGAATGGGAAATCGCGACTTGCACCATGCGGCCGAGAGGCGCCTCGCCTTGAAGCGCTGGCTGATTGAGTTCCCGGCAGGCACTGATACCGAATGCTCACAGCTGCAGGCCTTCTTGCCCTATCGCTATAGGAATTCCTTCTGGAGACTACTGGGCGAGGGGGCTGCCGCAGTGGCTCCCCTGTCTCTCTCTCCATCTCTCTCAGAGGCGGTCGATAGACTGACTGACTGACTGACTGACTGACTGACTGACTGACTGACTGACTGCTCACTCAGAGATGAACTGGGTGGCTGGCTCGCTCAGCTAATCAGAAACTGTGTTAGCAACATCGGCTCAACAGCCCTAGCGTCGCTCAAATATCCTGTCTAGCAATAGCATAGTGAGTGTCCATTAGCTGGGCCCTGGTCGTAGCCGAGTAGCGGCTCCTTGAGCCCCTCAGCCCGGCAACGCGGCCGGCACAAGAGGGAGTCTTTATTAAATTATCCAGGAATATAAAAGAGGGACTTCCAACCGGCTGAAGCGATACGGGTAGGCTGATGGGATATGAGAGACTGGCTGGCTGGATCAGTCCTGCGGGATTAATTTATTCCGACATAGGGCCAGAGAAGCTCAACGAAAGTGCGCTTTGTACTTCGGAATTATTATTAGCATATGGCCGAAAATAGTCTAGAAACCTCTGTCCGATCTGCCACCGTGTGATTTTGATTGGTTGTCAGGTGTGCCACAGCGTGTGATTTTGATTGGCTGTCAGGTGAGCCACAGCTTGTGATTTTGATTGGTTGTCAGGTGTGCCACAGCTTGTGATTTTGATTGGCTGTCAGGTGAGCCACAGCTTGTGATTTTGATTGGTTGTCAGGTGTGCCACAGCTTGTGATTTTGATTGGTTGTCAGGTGTGCCACAGCTTGTGATTTTGATTGGTTGTCAGGTGTGCCACAGCTTGTGATTTTGATTGGTTGTCAGGTGTGCCACAGCTTGTGATTTTGATTGGTTGTCAGGTGTGCCACAGCTTGTGATTTTGATTGGTTGTCAGGTGAGCCACAGCTTGTGATTTTGATTGGTTGTAAGGTGAGCCACAGTGTGTGATTTTGATTGGTTGTCAGGTGAGCCACAGCTTGTGATTTTGATTGGTTGTAAGGTGAGCCACAGTGTGTGATTTTGATTGGTTGTCAGGTGAGCCACAGCTTGTGATTTTGATTGGTTGTCAGGTGAGCCACAGCTTGTGATTTTGATTGGTTGTCAGGTGTGCCACAGTGTGTGATTTTGATTGGTTGTAAGGTGAGCCACAGCTTGTGATTTTGATTGGTTGTCAGGTGAGCCACAGCTTGTGATTTTGATTGGTTGTCAGGTGAGCCACAGCTTGTGATTTTGATTGGTTGTCAGGTGTGCCACAGTGTGTGATTTTGATTGGTTGTCAGGTGAGCCACAGCTTGTGATTTTGATTGGTTGTCAGGTGTGCCACAGCTTGTGATTTTGATTGGTTGTCAGGTGAGCCACAGCTTGTGATTTTGATTGGTTGTCAGGTGTGCCACAGCTTGTGATTTTGATTGGTTGTCAGGTGTGCCACAGCTTGTGATTTTGATTGGTTGTCAGGTGAGCCACAGCTTTTGATTTTGATTGGTTGTCAGGTGTGCCACAGCTTGTGATTTTGATTGGTTGTCAGGTGTGCCACAGCTTGTGATTTTGATTGGTTGTCAGGTGAGCCACAGCTTGTGATTTTGATTGGTTGTCAGGTGAGCCACAGCTTGTGATTTTGATTGGTTGTCAGGTGTGCCACAGCTTGTGATTTTGATTGGTTGTCAGGTGAGCCACAGCTTTTGATTTTGATTGGTTGTCAGGTGTGCCACAGCTTGTGATTTTGATTGGTTGTCAGGTGTGCCACAGCTTGTGATTTTGATTGGTTGTAAGGTGAGCCACAGCTTGTGATTTTGATTGGTTGTCAGGTGAGCCACAGCTTGTGATTTTGATTGGTTGTCAGGTGAGCCACAGCTTTTGATTTTGATTGGTTGTCAGGTGTGCCACAGCTTGTGATTTTGATTGGTTGTCAGGTGTGCCACAGCTTGTGATTTTGATTGGTTGTAAGGTGAGCCACAGCTTGTGATTTTGATTGGTTGTAAGGTGAGCCACAGCTTGTGATTTTGATTGGTTGTAAGGTGAGCCACAGCTTGTGATTTTGATTGGTTGTCAGGTGAGCCACAGTGTGTGATTTTGATTGGTTGTCAGGTGTGCCACAGTGTGTGATTTTGATTGGTTGTCAGGTGTGCCACAGCTTGTGATTTTGATTTATTGTCAGGTGTGCCACAGCTTGTGATTTTGATTGGTTGTCAGGTGAGCCACAGCTTGTGATTTTGATTGGTTGTCAGGTGAGCCACAGCTTGTGATTTTGATTGGTTGTCAGGTGTGCCACAGCTTGTGATTTTGATTGGTTGTCAGGTGTGAAAGAATCGCTTGATCCCATTGCTTAAGAATCACTAGAAGTTTCTGAAATATTCACTCAAATGTGCTCTTCTTTGCGCAATGCGTTGGCAAGAGAGAAAGTGTGAAGTTTGCAGACCGCCACAATGGCACAGTGACTAAATCGACTCTATTTGAATAGCAGCCTAGAAAAGTTTCTCCAAAATTTTCTGTGCATTCTCTTTCTTCTCTTCCTGAGGTAGGGTGCCGTAATAGGGTGGCAGAGATGCAGGGGAGAGAGGGGTGACCACCCAGCAAGAGGTCGCAGGAGAGCGGGTCAGGGCAGGCGCCAATGAATGCGTGCAGACGGACAAAAATAAGTTGGTACTGCACTTGGAAACTAACTCAAGTCTCATTCACTCGCTCGCTCTGAGCCTCTCTCTCTTTCTCTCTCTCTCTCTCGCTCTCTCTCTCTCGCTTAGAGGTTTCACTTGGCTGAACATGCCAAAGAGAACAACTAGTCGTTATAGGGCATATACTTAGCCTTCGTATCTGTTGCAATTTAGAGATATATTATTCCAATTTTGAAGTATGCGGCTTAGTAACCTCTGAGTCAAATGTGCTGGCAGCGACAAAGGAGAGGTTAGGGTCTAGACTCGGCTGGAAATGTAAGTTAACTTTAAGTGAGTTTTTCTGCTTTTAGCGTGAAGGGCATGAATTAATTATGCATGTAGAAAATATACTTGAACAATACATCGTGATAATGACTCAGTTGGACAGGTAGTTACAGGTAGACTAAAGTGTGGAATAAAAGGGAGAGGGAGATAAAAAGGAAGAAGCAGAGTGAGAGGGAGGAGAAGGAGAGGGAGAGAGGGAGAGTGATGAGAGGAGAGGGAGAGAGAAAGGGAGAGGGAGAGGGAGAAGGAGGGTAAGAAGAGGGAGAGGGAAAGAGAGAGAGTGATGAGAGGGAGAGGGAGAGAGAAAGGGAGAGGGAGAGGGAGAAGGTGAGTGAGAAGAGGGAGAGGGAGAGAGAGTGATGAGAGGGAGAGGGAGAGAGAAAGGGAGAGGGAGAGGGAGAAGGAGAGTGATGAGAGGGAGAGGGAGAAGGTGAGTGAGAAGAGGGAGAGGGAGAGAGAGTGATGAGAGGGAGAGGGAGTGAGGTGAGCCAGAGGGAGAGGGAGAGGGCGAGGGAGAGGGAGAGAGAAAGGGAGAGAGAGGGAATGAAGGTGCAGAAGGTGCAGAAATTCCCTTTAAAATACCTTAAATAGGTGCAATTATTTGTGGAAAATTTTCAAGCCCAGTATTAAGGACGCCAGCTCGCAGTCCAGTTGGTGAGCATAGCCAAAGCAGTTCTAAAGCAGGTCACCGAAACCACCAGGAGAAGCAGAGACCGAAGGCCGCAGGAAGAAGCCAGGCACGAGCGCGCGGTGCCAGCTTTGCCCAATAAAAAGACGAGAAACGATAAACGCAAATTGGCGACTGAATTCTCAAATTAGAAAATCCGCCGCCACTGGCTGGGAATGATGGAGGCTGGAAATGATGGAGGGGAAGCGGTGGTCCCCTCTGTCGCGCTTGGGAAATGCAAATTGCGAACTCCCTCCAGGGAGACTGGGGAGAAGAGAAGAGGAGGATGAGGAAACGCAATTTTCTGGGTCCCCTGCCGCAACGGAGTGCGGAGCGTCTGCTTTGGAGCCGAAAAGAGAACCGGGGGTTGCCAGGCTGCGGAGCTCTGGGGCATGCAGCTGTGGAACTGCTATCAGCTGACTCATCCTGCCTGCGCGGTGTGCGAGATCGATGGCTGTTAGTGGAGTTGGAAGTATTGATCCTGGCATTATATCGGATTCCCAATGCCTGATGCCCCGCGTAGGATAGACAGATCTCACCCTGATAGATACTGGCCATGTAGATAGATAGATAGATAGATAGATAGATAGATAGATAGATAGATAGATAGATAGATAGATAGATAGATAGATAGATAGATAGATAGATAGATAGATAGATAGATAGATAGATAGATAGATAGATAGATAGATAGATAGATAGATAGATAGATAGATAGATAGATAGATAGATAGATAGATAGATAGATAGATAGATAGATAGATAGATAGATAGATAGATAGATAGATAGATAGATAGATAGATAGATAGATAGATAGATAGATAGATAGATAGATAGATAGATAGATAGATAGATAGATAGATAGATAGATAGATAGATAGATAGATAGATAGATAGATAGATAGATAGATAGATAGATAGATAGATAGATAGATAGATAGATAGATAGATAGATAGATAGATAGATAGATAGATAGATAGATAGATAGATAGATAGATAGATAGATAGATAGATAGATAGATAGATAGATAGATAGATAGATAGATAGATAGATAGATAGATAGATAGATAGATAGATAGATAGATAGATAGATAGATAGATAGATAGATAGATAGATAGATAGATAGATAGATAGATAGATAGATAGATAGATAGATAGATAGATAGATAGATAGATAGATAGATAGATAGATAGATAGATAGATAGATAGATAGATAGATAGATAGATAGATAGATAGATAGATAGATAGATAGATAGATAGATAGATAGATAGATAGATAGATAGATAGATAGATAGATAGATAGATAGATAGATAGATAGATAGATAGATAGATAGATAGATAGATAGATAGATAGATAGATAGATAGATAGATAGATAGATAGATAGATAGATAGATAGATAGATAGATAGATAGATAGATAGATAGATAGATAGATAGATAGATAGATAGATAGATAGATAGATAGATAGATAGATAGATAGATAGATAGATAGATAGATAGATAGATAGATAGATAGATAGATAGATAGATAGATAGATAGATAGATAGATAGATAGATAGATAGATAGATAGATAGATAGATAGATAGATAGATAGATAGATAGATAGATAGATAGATAGATAGATAGATAGATAGATAGATAGATAGATAGATAGATAGATAGATAGATAGATAGATAGATAGATAGATAGATAGATAGATAGATAGATAGATAGATAGATAGATAGATAGATAGATAGATAGATAGATAGATAGATAGATAGATAGATAGATAGATAGATAGATAGATAGATAGATAGATAGATAGATAGATAGATAGGTGCATAGATGGCCAAAAGGCACTAAGTCCTAAAACTGCACCCAAACCCCTTTCCCGGCTTCCAGGGATTCTGCAGCCAGTCTTGACTACATCAGCGGCAGCGGCGGCGGCAGCGGCAGCGGCGGCGGCAGCGGCAGAGGCGAAAACAGGATATCCCTTTTCCAGGAATTCGGCGTTAACGACCCCCTCACCGTGGAGATGGATTCGGACACGGCCGCCTTTCTGTAAGCCCCAAGCACAGCCCCCGCGCTAATGCGCCACTAAAAGGCATAAAACCGCTGCCGGCCCCGGCAAACAGCAAATTGGTGCCACTCCAACCGGATCGAATTGCCCACCTGTGCAAACAAGCCGCTAAAGCTTTTCCCTAATCCTGTTTTGCCAACCAACACTAATTAGAGAGTCCGGCTGCGTTCCAACAGATTGATGGGCAGATATTGAAAACGGGGATGCTTGAAGAGGGAAATATTGGGCTTGCTGAATAAACAAAAGGTATGGGATACCATCGACTGCTGATTTTGGTAGACACTCTACCAATGCTGATTTGGGTAGACACTCTACCAATGCTGATTTGGGTAGACACTCTACCAATGCTGATTTGGGTAGACACTCTACCAATGCTGATTTGGGTAGACACTCTACCAATGCTGATTTGGGTAGACACTCTACCAATGCTGATTTGGGTAGACACTCTACCAATGCTGATTTGGGTAGACACTCTACCAATGCTGATTTGGGTAGACACTCTACCAATGCTGATTTGGGTAGACACTCTACCAATGCTGATTTGGGTAGACACTCTACCAATGCTGATTTGGGAAGACACTCTATCGATGCTGATTTGGGTAGACACTCTACCAATGCTGATTTGGGTAGACACTCTACCAATGCTGATTTGGGTAGACACTCTACCAATGCTGATTTGGGTAGACACTCTACCAATGCTGATTTGGGAAGACACTCTATCGATGCTGATTTGGGTAGACACTCTACCAATGCTGATTTGGGTAGACACTCTACCAATGCTGATTTGGGTAGACACTCTACCAATGCTGATTTGGGTAGACACTCTACCAATGCTGATTTGGGTAGACACTGCTCTACCAATGCTGATTTGGGTAGACACTCTACCAATGCTGTTTCGGGTAGACACTCTACCAATGCTGATTTGGGTAGACACTCTACCAATGCTGATTTAGGTAGACACTCTACCAATGCTGATTTAGGTAGACACTCTACCAATGCTGATATGGGTACTGGTAAACACTCTACCAACGCTGATTTAGGTAGAAACTCTACCAATGCTGATTTGGGTAGACACTACTCTACCAATGCTGATTTGGGTAGACACTCTACCAATGCTGATTTGGGTACTGGTAGACACTCTACCAATGCTGATTTGGGTAGACACTACTCTACCAATGCTGATTTGGGTAGACACTCTACCAATGCTGATTTGGGTAGACACTCTACCAATGCTGATTTGGGTAGACACTCTACCAATGCTGATTTGGGTAGACACTCTACCAATGCTGATTTGGGTAGACACTCTACCAATGCTGATTTGGGTAGACACTGCTCTACCAATGCTGATTTGGGTAGACACTCTACCAATGCTGATTTGGGTAGACACTCTACCAATGCTGTTTCGGGTAGACACTCTACCAATGCTTTTTGGGTACTGGTAGACACTCTACCAATGCTTTTTGGGTACTGGTAGACACTCTACCAATGCTTTTTGGGTACTGGTAGACACTCTACCAATGCTGATTTGGGTAGACACTACTCTACCAATGCTGTTTCGGGTAGACACTCTACCAATGCTGATTTGGGTAGACACTACTCTACCAATGCTGATTTGGGTAGACACTCTACCGATGCTGTTTTGGGTAGACACTCTACTGTTCAGGCAAGTCAGGTCAGTAGGATTTCTATTTGTTCCAAAGAAGTTCAAAGCAAAACTGCCTGTCAGTCAACCGCCTGCGGATATTTGCAGTTCAGCTGAAAATTTTTGTTTTCTTTTTTTAGCGAAAAGAAAACACTCGAAGAGGTGAAGAAAGTCAAAGGGGATTTAAAAAGAGTGCCGAATGAGGCCGCAGGAAGGAATTTGACTACACAGCCGGCCAGCTTCCCAGTTTGGAATTGGGAGCCGCGCGAGGTGCCTGTCGCGAATTTCTTCTCCCTAGCAACAACTGCGGCAGTGCACTTTCCAGCCGTTTGCCGCTCGGTGAAACAGCTTCGAAATCGAAGCGAAGTGTACAGAACAGAGCCTCATCTCCCATCCCCCACCCCAGGCTTGGAATGCGGCCATTCCATTCTGCTCCCCAATGCCTCCTGTCCTCCTTCCTCTTCAGTCTGAGACAATTGCGTCCACTTATGACTTTTTTCGTTCCTTTTTTGTGCCTGTTTCTGCCTGTCTAACCTGGCCGACCCGGCATAGCAACAGTTGCTGTGCGCTGTGCTGCGCAGATATTAGAGCCCCCCCACCATGCCTAACTCTATTAGGAAAGTAAGCTGCAATTATGCAAGCTGCATCCACTTGAACCTGGCTGCTCGGGTCTGATATTTATAGATACTCAACAAATGGGATATTTAGTGGCGCTTCAAAACTGAGTTTGAGGTTCTAGTTTCACCATCCTAAATGGAGCTGAAACACAAATAGCCAGCAGCAACAGGAACTAGGTGCACAACAACAGGAACCAGGTGCCTAACAACAGGAACTAGGCGGCCAACAACAGGAACTAGGCTGTCAACAACAGGAACTAGGCAACCAACAACAGGAACTGAGCAACCAACAACAGGAACTGAGCAACCAACAACAGGAACTAGGCGGCCAACAACAGGAACTAGGCGGCCAACAACAGGAACTAGGCTGTCAACAACAGGAACTGAGCAGCCAACAACAGGAACTTGGCAGTCAACAACAGGAACTAGGCAGCCAACAACAGGAACTAGGCAGTCAACAACAGGAACTGGGCAATCAACAACAGGAACTAGGCAACCAACAACAGGAACTAGGCAACCAACAATAGGAACTAGGCTGTCGACAACAGGAACTGAGCAACCAACAACAGGAACTAGGCAACCAACAATAGGAACTAGGCAGTCAACAACAGGAACTAGGCAGTCAACAACAGAAACTAGGCAGTCAACAACAGGAACTAGGCAGTCAACAACAGGAACTAGGCAGTCAACAACAGGAACTAGGCAGTCAACAACAGGAACTAGGCAGTCAACAACAGGAACTAGGCAGTCAACAACAGGAACTAGGCAGTCAACAACAGGAACTAGGCAGTCAACAACAGGAACTGGGCAATCAACAACAGGAACTAGGCAGTCAACAACAGGAACTAGGCAGTCAACAACAGGAACTAGGCAGTCAACAACAGGAACTAGGCAGTCAACAACAGGAACTAGGCAGTCAACAACAGGAACTAGGCAGTCAACAACAGGAACTAGGCAGTCAACAACAGGAACTAGGCAGTCAACAACAGTAACTAGGCGGCCAACAACAGGAACTAGGCGGCCAACAACAGGAGCTAGGCTACCAACAACAGGAACTAGGCAGTCAACAACAGGAACTAGGCAGTCAACAACAGGAACTAGGCAACCAACAACAGGAACTAGGCAACCAACAACAGGAACTAGGCAGTCAACAACAGGAACTAGGCAACCAACAACAGGAACTAGGCAGTCAACAACAGGAACTAGGCAACCAACAACAGGAACTAGGCAGTCAACAACAGGAACTAGGCAGTCAACAACAGGAACTAGGCAGTCAACAACAGGAACTAGGCAGTCAACAACAGGAACTAGGCGGCCAACAACAGGAGCTAGGCAACCAACAACAGGAACTAGGCAGTCAACAACAGGAACTAGGCAACCAACAACAGGAGCTAGGCAACCAACAACAGGAACTAGGCAGTCAACAACAGGAACTAGGCAGTCAACAACAGGAACTAGGCAGTCAACAACAGGAACTAGGCAGTCAACAACAGGAACTAGGCAGTCAACAACAGGAACTGGGCAATCAACAACAGGAACTAGGCAGTCAACAACAGGAACTAGGCAGTCAACAACAGGAACTAGGCAGTCAACAACAGGAACTAGGCAGTCAACAACAGGAACTAGGCAGTCAACAACAGGAACTAGGCAGTCAACAACAGGAACTAGGCAGTCAACAACAGGAACTAGGCAGTCAACAACAGTAACTAGGCGGCCAACAACAGGAACTAGGCGGCCAACAACAGGAGCTAGGCTACCAACAACAGGAACTAGGCAGTCAACAACAGGAACTAGGCAGTCAACAACAGGAACTAGGCAACCAACAACAGGAACTAGGCAACCAACAACAGGAACTAGGCAGTCAACAACAGGAACTAGGCAACCAACAACAGGAACTAGGCAGTCAACAACAGGAACTAGGCAACCAACAACAGGAACTAGGCAGTCAACAACAGGAACTAGGCAGTCAACAACAGGAACTAGGCAGTCAACAACAGGAACTAGGCAGTCAACAACAGGAACTAGGCGGCCAACAACAGGAGCTAGGCAACCAACAACAGGAACTAGGCAGTCAACAACAGGAACTAGGCAACCAACAACAGGAGCTAGGCAACCAACAACAGGAACTAGGCAGTCAACAACAGGAACTAGGCAGTCAACAACAGGAACTAGGCAGTCAACAACAGGAACTAGGCAGTCAACAACAGGAACTAGGCGGCCAACAACAGGAGCTAGGCAACCAACAACAGGAACTAGGCAGTCAACAACAGGAACTAGGTGCCAAACAACAGGAACTGGGCAATCCCGATAAACAGGCCCTAAAATTTTTTTTTGCGAGCGGCCTTGCGCTCCAGTCTTTAGTGCGGTGCAGACTCCAAAACGTGATGAACTGAACAAAATGTGTTATGAGCTGAAATCGAGGAAATGGAGAATTTCTGCAATCCGCCAGACTCTACACACTCATTAATATTCCGAAGCACCGATGGAGCACGAAAAGTACACACAAAAAACATGCGCAGAGCCGCTGGCCTCTCTTGTTGACAATTAAAAAATCCCAAACATAGTCTTGGGACAGCTGAGTTTGCGGGCTGCCACATCCCAGGGAAAACTTATTCTTCTTCGCTGGGAAAAGTCCTGACGCGAAGGAAAACTGGTGCGCGAGCCTCCTGGGAGTTTGGGAGCGAGCTGCACCCAAAGTGGCCCAGAAACCTATCAATCATGCGCTGCCTGTTGAACAATATTGAGAAACTTTTCTCCTTGGAAACTTCTACTAGCTACAGCTTTCGCTTTCCCGGTGAGCTTGCAGCTTGCAAGTTGCGCAATTAACTTTTTTTCAAGACAGTCTCAGGGTGCTCCAGAGCTGCTCTCAAAGCGACGCCTGCGAGAAAGGAAGCTTGCAGTTTCTTAGCACTAAATTCACAATTTATTATCTTCTGGATTTCCGATTTGCAAATATCGGTGTTTTGTCTAAGGCGCACTCACAAGGCTCAAAATACAGTTCGGTTCCTCTTAAATGGATTTTGCAAAGATTTGCTTCAATTTGCCCGCTATTTCAATATTTTTGATAGTAGTTAAAAATGTGAACTAATAAATAATCTCAATTGCCTACTGATAAGTCGATCAATTCAGTAGCATAGTTTGCATTTTAATTGAAAATATCGCTTACTATTTTCACCGTAGAATTCAACGAGCCTGGCGACGGTACCGCGGCTACCGGGGTGTCAGCGGCGGCATCGGCGCGAGCAGCCGCTGCTGGCCGATCGATCAGGAAGCGGCCGAGGAGGAGGTGGCCCAGCGAACCCTGGCCACTTCCGGCTACATGACCGCCAGCATCAGCAGCTGCTTCAGCAGCGACATCATGCGCAACTCCAACTCCTTCAGCGACTGGATGCGCGTCTCCGCCTCCAACACCGAGGACAACCTGGGCGGCGCTGCGGCCAGCGACGTTCCAACGGCGGCCTCGGCAACTCCGCTGCGCAGCCGCCGACTGGAACAGCTGAAAGAGGCTGACTCGCTCTCCATCATGTCTGACTGCTCCGAGCTCATGGGCGAGGTCGGCAAGCTGATGAAGGAGCAGCTGGCCAGCCAGGACGCCCTGCTCCGGCCCAAGCTGCACCCCCCAGCGTCGCCACCGACTCCGACGTCGTCGTGGACGCTGCAGCCGACGTCCTCGACGACTTCCTCGCCGCAGCGTCGAGCTCAACAGCCGGCGTCGTCGTTGCGCGGTGACGGCGGCGGCGGTGCCTCTCAGCCGGAAGACCCGCAGGAGGCGGCCGAGGAGGCCAGGCGGGAGGAGCGGAAGGCCAACCTGCTCAGCCTGGCACAGGAGTTCGCCGAGCTGAAGCGGCGCAACGCCCGCGCCCTGCCGTTCAACCTGCACCGGCTGGGTTGCTCCGGCTCCGAGGATGAGGACGACGAGGATGATGAAGACGGAACCGTGGGCGATGAGGCTGGAGATGCTGAACAAGGTGAAGAAACGACTGGCGAGACCTACAGCCTGGTGCCGGTGCCGCTGACCATGCTGACGGCGCCGGAGGCTCGCGAGCAGCGGCAGCAGCGGCTGGCGGGTCTCTTCGCTGCCGGGCACGGCTCGCTAACTGCCGCGGCAGCTGGAGCTGCTGCCGATGGCGAGTCGGCAGCTGTGCCGCTGAGGAGGGTGAGTTCGGCGGAGAGCAGGCCTGGTGGGGACTGAGGAACTGGGGTTAATACTCATTTTAAAACCAATTTTCTTATGATACTACTGTTGCTTATTCCTACAGTAGTGCAAACTGGGATAAGCGTTTTCAACTATTTTAGGGAGATTTCTGTTTAAAGAAATTTTGCAATCAATAACTTCTCGGCTATTTTTGGTGCACTGAATCGACTATGGAAAGAATATTAATGAAAAATTTTCAACACAATTGGTTCTGAACCGCCTGAGAAGCTTAGTAAATCTTCTCCTTCAAGCCTTACCGACCGTGCTTGAACCCTAAAGTATAGACCCCCCCCATGGGATCCGACTGTCTGAGTCGCTGTTGCATCTTCCAACTTGCGAAAAGAAACTGGGAATATTTTCGTCCGCCCGAAGGACCGACGGAGCTGGAGAAGGAAGAGAAGTTCTGTGCGCTCGTACAGTTGACTGAATTGCTGCAATAGAAGAGGAGGTTTGATCTGTCTCTCCCACTATGGGGCGAGCTGCGATGGCATTCCCTAGAAACTTTTTCTCAGCCCTGGTTCCCGTTGCAGCCGACGGGGCAAAAAAACACTGAGACGGAGAAGGAAGCGACCAAGGGTTGGGAGCGCAGATCCTCGCGCACACAAAATTGCATTGCGATTTTTCGACTGCCGCTGCTTTTTTTGGCCCCTCCAAAAGTTCCAGTGAGCCCGGAACTGTTTATCAATTCATAATCCGCAGCCGCTTCGCTTTCTGCGCTGCTTCTTCTACTTATCTTGTATCCTTTCTGCTTTGCAATATCTGGGAGTGTGAAGCCCAATGTCTGGATTTCTCTCTCCAGAGTTCTCCATTCCGGATTCCAGGCCAAGAACTCCACGTCTTCCGCATTCATTTCTGTTGAATTCTTGTGGAACACTGAGCTACGGATGCCCAATAAGCCCAACAAGTTTCAACCATTTTTTCACTTCCCTAAAAAGTTCCAAGGAGCCGACGAAACTTCCTAATCAGCATCGAAGGCTGGCCCAGACGCGGCCGCCATCAAGCGTGCATAAACTTCCCTCTCTCTCTAGGCCGGAACAACCGGCCTTCACCCGCTCCGCTCCCCTCATTCAGTTTCGTTTGCAAACTCGTCTTTCTCCCCAATAATAATCTCGACCCATGATCCCCATGCTCTTTCTCTTCTCCCGCCCGCCGAATCCCCGGCCGGCAAAGCTGCTCCTCCCCTCCCAATCTCCCCGATCGCTGCTACAGACAGAAAAGTAGCAGCAGGACGCGCGGCTTGGCCAGCTTTCCCTCCGACCGGCCGCCCGCCCGCCTGTCCGCTCGCTGCCTGGGCTGCCTGCCATGCAGCTGGACCCGCGCAGAGCAGGCGGCATCAACAGCGGCTACGGGTTCTTGGCCGCCATTGGCGAGCTGTGGCTCGGACCGGCCGACATGCTCGGACTGAGCAGCGTGCGATGGATCTACGCGCCGGAGCAGAGCCAGGTAGGCCAACCAAGCCGCGGCGTTGACAGGTGTCTGCTCAGCGACGACAGCGACTCGAGAACGAGCTCTGATTAAACATTGCTGACGAAAGTTGATTACAAAATCGGCTGTCATTAGGCTGGGCAACTCAAGCCGCATTGAAGAGCCCCCAAAGCGTGCCTACTGGTCATTAGGCTGGGCAACTCAAGCCGCATTGCAGAGCCCCCAAAGCGTGCCTACTGGTCATTAGGCTGGGCAACTCAAGCCGCATTGAAGAGCCCCCAAAGCGTGCCTACTGGTCATTAGGCTGGGCAACTCAAGCCGCATTGAAGAGCCCCCAAAGCGTGCCTACTGGTCATTAGGCTGGGCAACTCAAGCCGCATTGAAGAGCCCCCAAAGCGTGCCTACTGGTCATTACGCTGGGCAACTCAAGCCGCATTGAAGAGCCCCCAAAGCGTGCCTACTGGTCATTAGGCTGGGCAACTCAAGCCGCATTGAAGAGCCCCCAAAGCGTGCCTACTGGTCATTAGGCTGGGCAACTCAAGCCGCATTGAAGAGCCCCCAAAGCGTGCCTACTGGTCATTAGGCTGGGCAACTCAAGCCGCATTGAAGAGCCCCCAAAGCGTGCCTACTGGTCATTAGGCTGGGCAACTCAAGCCGCATTGCAGAGCCCCCAAAGCGTGCCTACTGGTCATTAGGCTGGGCAACTCAAGCCGCATTGAAGAGCCCCCAAAGCGTGCCTACTGGTCATTACGCTGGGCAACTCAAGCCGCATTGAAGAGCCCCCAAAGCGTGCCTACTGGTCATTACGCTGGGCAACTCAAGCCGCATTGAAGAGCCCCCAAAGCGTGCCTACTGGTCATTAGGCTGGGCAACTCAAGCCGCATTGAAGAGCCCCCAAAGCGTGCCTACTGGTCATTAGGCTGGGCAACTCAAGCCGCATTGAAGAGCCCCCAAAGCGTGCCTACTGGTCATTAGGCTGGGCAACTCAAGCCGCATTGCAGAGCCCCCAAAGCGTGCCTACTGGTCATTAGGCTGGGCAACTCAAGCCGCATTGAAGAGCCCCCAAAGCGTGCCTACTGTATGCGCGAGTGCGTGACTGCGTACTCGTCCGCGTGCACCCGCATGCTCGGGGGTGGCGGAATGGGCAAAACCCCTTGCTTCTATTCTGGCTGCGGATCGACTGTCGTTTTGAAGTGCGTCGAGGAGTATAATTTAAAGACAAGAGACAAGAATTACAGAGCTCTTGAGGAGAGAAAAATTATGCGAAAATTGCCCGGCTGAGCGAAGGAATTATAAGTTTGCTTGTCGGCCGTTCTCGAAAACAACTTTTTGCGTCTCATATCAAATATTCTTGAAGTAAGGTTAGGATCCGGGGCATAAAAGTATAACAGATATTTGCACAAAAGGGTGCACCCTGGCGCAACACCTTCAGCGACATGGTCACACAACCAGCGATGCGGCAATTCTTTCGACTGCGACGACTTTCCAATCGTCAGTCATGTACACTTTCTGTGCCTCGGGGGTTGGCCCTCATGGGTAGTGTGAATCGTACGATAACGTCCAGCTCGGTACTTCTAACAAGGCTCAGGTCAGTTTCCGCGTATCGAGCGGAATCGAACCCGGGTGTGTTCGATTCCAAGACTTAGACGCCTGCTGTAGCACTTGGCTCTACAAAAAATTCCTGTCACAGCCTCTGACTACTCAGAATGCAAAGTTCCGTCTGTCAGGATCGATTGATCGTCAGTAAAGACGATTTTTATGAGTCGCGATGAAGTAGGATGAAGCACGGACGCTGGAATCGGGCGAGGAACGGGAGCTGGTGTATAAAGATGAAGGAGAGAGGACCGGGAGCGAGCGGCTGTCTTGAACAAAGCTACCATCGTCAAGTTGAAGTGCCATTTGCTATACCCAACTGGCGTGACGGATGGAGCAGCAATTAAGAACTCTTCACTCAGCTTAGGAGAAGTCCTGAGAAGCAGCCGCATCTCACTCTGCCGCTACGAGCTACCAGTCTTCTCCCTCGTCTGCCTTTTCTCTTTAAATCTCTCAACTCAAGTTAATTCAAGCACGAGGGCTCATTTTATTTGCTCTGGAAGTTTGTGTGTGTTTTTTCAGCAGAATAGAATAGCAGCAAAAGTCTTCCTGAATCCTCACTGAGCTTCAAGGAAAGAAGCAGAGTAACTGAGAATCGGGACCGCCTGGAACACTAATGAGTGAAAAGTCAAGTCAAGCCTAGCTAAGCCAAGCTGGCGTGAAAAAGTAGTCTGCTTGAAGCTCATTTTGGCTCCTCCGTTCCTCTGTTAATTACGCAGCTCTTTCGCTTTTTGCGAAGTAAATTTCATTTGCTTCATCAACGCCTTTTCGTCCTGTGGTAATTTTCAACGATGCAGATCTCCCATCCTAGTTTAATATTGAAATGACGGTACTGCATGAATTCTTGACATAAAATCGACCAAAATTTTCTAACATTTTATTTCAATCGATTCGAAAAAAGTCAGAAAGAGTCTGTTTGGTTCATGTACTTTAACCATGACGCACACAAAAACGATGGCATGAAATTGACAAAAGAGAAGATGATGATCGAGAGCTTAGACCCAAGAAGCTTAATATGGCAGACGCTGTGTACATCAATGTACGCGAAACAAGGGGGCAGGGTGTAAATTGGGGGGTTGGTTTGGAAAGAAGGGCCTAGGGGGACGACAGATTGACTGCTTTATGTACATTCAGTGTACAGTGTGGGAGAGAGGGAGAGAGAAGTCTGTACAATGAATTCAAAAGCATTTAACCCACCCCATAACCCAGACTGCCGGCCTCTCGGAGCGGGAACGCGTGCTGCAGGCACTGAGCATGTCGGTCGAAGATGACGATGTGGACAGCGGCTTGGCTTCAACTTCGGCGGCCGTAGCCGGTTGCTTTGGCAACGGCGTTCCCGGCTGCGTCGGCCTGTCCTCGTCAACGGCCACCACCGCGTCATCATCGGCCACGGCAACCATGGCGGGCTCCGGCCTGGCGCTGGCACCGGCGCAGTCGAACGGCATGGAGATGTGCTTCCGCAACGACGCCGCCTCGGACTCGGACTGCTCGGAGGAGGCCGCCAGCCCGGCCGACGGGCCGGACGGTGTTGAAAATCATGGCGCAGCGATTGACAGAGAGCAGAGCTTCAGGCCGCAGCAAAAACGGCGGCGAGCACAGGTGTCGCAGGTGAAGAAACCATTCGCAGTAGAACTGGGTTGAGTAATCACAAGCATAGGCTTATCCCATAGATTAGTCAAACCTGCTGGAAGAGGAAGCATCGTTAAAACGAGTTTTTTCGTTGCCATGGTAACCTAAATTTTTTAATTATTGTTGAAAAAAATCTGGAAGTTTAACAACAGAACTTGAGGTTAAATAACCACGCTAACAACTCAACTCACTTTGAAATCCCTCATCAGGCTGCTGCTCCCATGCAGCTTTGCTTCATCAGCGATCTCACCAGCGACGAAGAGGACGGCGACTGCGCCACTGCCGACGGAGCCCGCCAAGACGACGCGGCCGACACCGATGATTCAACAGCCGCCAGCGCCAATTCTTCTACGCTGGTCTCCGACTCCGGAATCTGCGATGCCTACAAATCCGAGGTGAGAGATGGAGAACTCGCATCCTTGGGATGCTGTCATCATATTTTATTCTTAGAAAGTCTTCCTCGAGTCTTAGAAAGTCTTTTACGATTTTATTAGAAGTTTTATGATCATTAGATAAGCCTCAAAGTCTGAATCCGACAGCTTCAGCCGCTGAACCCATCGGGAGCATCGGACAGTCAAATTACTGGCGTATCTACCGCCGCAGCTACCAGTTGCTGCAGTACCAGCAGCCTGTCCGGTTCTGCATCCGGTTCCGCATCTGCTGTTACCGCTGGCGCCGCCGCTTCGGCCGGCACCTGCTGCTCAGAAGCCAGCGATGGCCTGCTGACTCGGCAGGCGCAACTGCAGGCCGAAGCTCAGCTGGCCCTGGCACAAGTGCGTTCTCTTCTGTCCTTAAAAATCCAAGATTAATTTATGGTGTACCAGACAGCCGGGTCCCATCGTAGAAAGTTCAATTCGCTACTCTTGACTTGCATCTCACTTTCTCTTCACCACCTCACTCCGCACACACACCTCACTCCGCACACCCACCTCACTCCTCACGCCCACCTCATTCCACACGCCCACCTCACTCCGCACACCCACCTCACTCCACACGCCCACCTCACTCTACACACCCACCTCACTCCGCACACCCACCCCACTAAGCTCCAATATGCAACCTAACAAACCAACCAACCGACCTCCAGGCCCGACCAATGGCCCGCATGCAACTGGAGGTGGAACGCCACGAGCAGCGCAGCCGCGCCAGCCGCGATCTCGTTGCCGAGTTGATGGGCGTCAGCCCAGCCGCAGCACGCCGTTTCCACCGGGCCCACCTGCAGCAGCTGAGCCTCGGGGCCCTGCAAGTCATTCACAATGACCTGCTGTGCCGCATTGAGAGTGAGTGTATACACACCTAGTTTCTTCCTCGCAGATTAGCCGGAACTATTCGGGCTACATTGCTATTCAGCGCCATTTTGGACAGCTCATTAGGCCCCTCCCATCGGTAGCTTGCGGCGACTTGTCCCGTCCTGTTTTGGGCTGTAAAACAGCACCTGCACATCAGTTTTAACGAGCGCACCTGCTATTGCTTATTATCATCCGTTATTATTTTGACTATATAGATGGTAGCTTAGGAAAAATATAACGAAAAGCGCCAGCCAGCAATGGCAGTAAAGATCGACTGGGCCATCATAAAGCTTCGCTGATGGGCTGGTGTAGAGTCCTCATTCTGACCATATAAGCGGCCGCTAGCGAGCTGCACTATTTCCTAGAATTCCAGGGGGGGAAGAGGGTCGCGCCGCATCGTCGAGACTGCGGCCCAGAAGATAATGACGTCCGACTTTTAGCAGCTGCTCCTGCATCGCCTCGGCCCGAAAGTTCGTCCCGTCCCGTCCCGTTCGACCTCAGAAGGAATCGGGGTCCCCTGTTTCCCACGCCGTGGAACTGGCATATGGAATTGGCCATGATATTCTGCAGCATGAAGAGATTTGGGAGGCCCAGTAGCTGCGCAAGCGTCCGTGGGCGTTCGGGTAATCACTGCAGAGAAAGTGAAAACGGGAAGCCTCCATCGGCCTTTCCCCCAGTCTGCCAGGATGCAGTAATGCACAAAAGTGTATACAGTTCTATTTGGCGAATATGGGAGCAGTATAGTGGGAACTATAATGGGGGAAAATACGGGTAATTCTTCCGGGCAAGGAAAAATATGTTGGGAAGAAAATGAAGCATTGGCGCTGTCTGTCTGCCCGGCTGCGTGTGTGTTTTCTCTCCATTTTGGCCTTCAACGGGACCCGTGGCGAGCCGTCTTGAATTCCGGGCAGCCCTCGGGCCTCGGGACCAAAACACTCGCCGCCGTCATCCATTATCTGCGCCCGCCTGAAGCCCGCGAGCCTCTCCAAAGGCGAAGGCGAGGCTTCGCGCGCGCGTCTTTCCGCTGTTCGCTCTCCCCCTTTTCGCCTCTTAGCCTCGAATTTTTGGACCTCCAGCACAGCCTCCAGGCTTAAAGCGTTGCTTTGCTGCATCTGACAGCTCCAGAGGCTGACAGAGAGCCTCTATAGGAGCGACTCTATAGAGATGATCCATTAGTGGCTGGCATTCATTTTCTCAGCGAAAGAAAATTAGGCCAGAATAGGACATCGGTCACATCGCTAGCTTAACCAGACGATGGACGCACAAACAAAGCGAGAGCCTTTATCGCTTTTATCTTTCGGCGATTTTGGCCACTAAGACCTAACAAGCTAATTTAAACAAATCGGTTCACTAAATAAACAAACGCTTCAAACCCGCCTCTCACCCATTCGCGCAGCGCACAACGAGGACCTGGTTAAAAGCCTAATTGAGCGGGACGATCTGCACATGGAGCAGGACTCTATGCTGGTGGAGGTTGAAGATCTCACCAGGTAGGTTTCTGCAACATCCGATTTGTTGTTGGAGGCAGAAGGGCTGTGTCCATTATTGCCCATTCCACCGACTCCCCTGAGCAGGAGGCACACAAGTGTGCGGATACGTACGCAGTCATACGCCCATTGAAAACGATACCGTGACAAAGAATCACTAAAAGGTCGTTGC
This sequence comes from Macrostomum lignano, assembly GCA_002269645.1. NCBI lineage: Eukaryota > Metazoa > Platyhelminthes > Macrostomidae > Macrostomum > Macrostomum lignano. The sequence goes on along the minus strand of NIVC01002491.1, from coordinate 5,402 downwards.
AAACAGCTGACTAGTGACTCTAGGGACTCTGGATCGACTCTCGGGACTTTTTAACGACCCAAACGCACCTAATGCGACTGTTGCGTCACGAGCACGTCACATGAGTTGTAGAGTCGTAAGAGTCACGAAAGAGTCGTCCAAGAGTCGTCGTGTTGGCGCTTAACTACAGCGACTCTAGCACGCCTCAAATATAACCCTACGGCCCAAGCTCGTCATATCGTCGTGCCAGAGTTACTTGTGTCGCCACAGAGTCATTTCAGAGTCGCAGACAATAGAACGCTTCAAATTGACTCTTGGACGATTCTTTAACGACTTTTTGGCGACTTCTCGGTGAAATCTCGTCTATTTAGAGTCGTCTAGAGTCGCTTCTTTCGTATTTTACCTGAGTTAGCTGCAGCGACTCTGAAACGACTCTGGGGCGACACAATTGACTCTAGGGCGCTTCTTAGCCTGGGTACCGGGACGCACAGGCACACTCACACAAGAGTGTACAGCGGCCTTAACTTTATTTATCGTTAGGCATGTACACTTCACTGGGCCTTGGTAGGTTGGCCCTCAAGGGCGTTAATTGCACGAGCAGAGCCAAGCCGAGATTCCAATTTAGCCCCAAATTAATTTGGCTGCACTTGGAATCGAGCCTGGGCTTGCGCTAGACCACTAGGCTACGGGCCTCCCCTGTAACATCAAATCTCTGAGAAGCTGTTATGCACCTAAATGTAGCTTTTGAGTGCAATGCATTCTCTATTCACTCGTGCGCACTTCCTTTGAAGTTTTTATTTACAATCCAAATGGCTTACGGGGGGGGGCGGCCCCAGGCTGCTTAACATGTAATTCCGGAATTCCAATTCATCCAGTACCACTTCGGAAGTGATCTGCACAGGAAAGAGTTGCAGCCGGGGGTGGGTCCAGAATGACAGCAGGCCATTGTTTTTTTAACTGCTGCGCATTGGGCCGGCTGCAATTTGCCCAATAAAATATCTAATAGGGCTTGATGCAGCTGCGTAGACTGGAAGGCTGCAGATTTCAACTGGCAGTTCAGCGCAAAGGTCGAATGCGTATTTCTCTTTTAATCTGGGGTCAAATCAAACTGAGGTCATCGAACTGAGGGCTTCCATACTGCACCGTTCTTGAATCCAAGCACGCATTGATTCCAGGCGCGCTCAAGAGGTTGCCAATCGACTTCAGGAGGCACCAAAGCAGCAACAGTCGGCGGCGGGTGCCGCAGCATCGGCTGCAAAGTCGACGGCTGCCGCGGCAACCTCTCCGGTGCGCAGAAAGATGTCTTCGTTGACGTCGCGGCTGAAGCCAAACAAGCTGGTGTCGCTGTTCACCGGAGGCGGCGGTAACTGAGCTGAGCACCTGGTTTACTGGCTTCCTTCGCTTCCTTCGTCACACGGTCATCCTTGCCTAGCTTTGCCTCGGATCAGCGCGCCCCGACCAAGGCGCGATCGGATTTGTACAGAAGCTCATGATAAGCGCCGTTCTGCATTTTCTCACCTCGCTTGCTCTTAAGAAACAAAAACATCGATTTAATTGAAGGATCGACTGAGCTTTTATAATGAGATTAATAATATATGCCTGTCATGCGCTTAGCATACTACTTACTATTCGTAGAGTTTTCCCGTATAAAAAAATTGTTCGTTTCCTCATTGCAGCCGAGCTAGTTTCGCCCTCCCTTCTCCTTTGTTGCTAGAAAAATTTGGCACAAGCCAGTAATAAATTATCCTACCCAACATAATAATGTATTAATCCGCTTTCACCGCCTAAACAGTATTTACCGTAATTTCTGCTTGAGACTTGTAGCTTTACTTACATAAGCTTGACGCATTTTTATTGCGCTTAAAAACGCATACTCACTGGCGAAACCCCGACATGAAAGTTGAAGCTATAAAAGTAAATTGCAACCCCCGGACTACCAGAACCTCACGAGTCTAAAACTTGTTCTGAGTTTAACATCAGGTACTTCGTTATTAACTATATAGCACTGAGCCAAAAGTACTCCAGGCCACCAGGTTGTTCACGCGGGCAAACAGTAATATGAAATTAGCAATCAGCTCTGGGTGAAACAGTAAACTCACAGATTAAACAAAATATCGGCCATTTACTGTTTATTTTAGATTTCCAATAGCTAAAGGGCAAGGAGAGCACTTCAAACACTGTATCCGATTCGTCTATTGCCGATTCCCTATTAGGCCCCTTGTAAAATCGTTATCGAAATCCCCACGAAATCCTAGTGAGGAAATGGGACAAGCACGCAGGCGCAGATTAATCAATGCTTGTTGCCATGGCGATCGAAAGTTGACTACAGCCTCGAAGCGTCCCCGCAGCGGGACAAGAACAGCATGTTTGCTCACGAGCTGCGGAGATCGGCACAGGGCCCGGGCAGAATTATTCAAAATAGGAGGCACGCGGTTAGAGAGCGCCCACTCAGCGAATCCTCCAACAACGCTGTTCCATAGGGATAGGAAGACTGAATCAGCAATTGCTCCGTGAGCACTTCTGTCATATATTAGGTATAGTTGGTATAGTTATTCTTCAGGAGACAGACTGCAGCTCGTCTTCTGACGCAGCAGCTAAAAAGTTCAAGATATAGCCGTCAATCATTTATGCTTTCTAACACACGAAGCATGGAATCGGCAGAAGCGGCGCTGGCTGCTCTGGTCGATGACGACCCTGACGCCTTCATGCGAGCTTTGAAGCCGGACCTGTCGGGAAGGCTCGCCCAGCCTCTGGTCGACGTGACCGAAAGCCACGAGATCCGGTGTCGCTTGCCGAGAAGTCGCCGAAAGTGGGGCTTCGTCAGTCTGCAGTTCGGATACGCGATCCACCTGGCGATTCTGCTGCAGTCCGTGCGAGTGTTCGAGGCTCTGTTGGAAGACAGCTCCGAGCACGCGGCTCAGCTCGAGCTCGACGGCAGCACCGTTGTGCACAGTCTGGCTCGCTGCCAGATGTACGCGCCGAGGTTCAAGCGAGCCAAGCGTCTGGAGACGGCGCTCCTCTCGACGCTGAGTAGAGAGCCTCGTCTGCTAGACAGGCTGGTCACCCAGGAGGACTCGAGCGGTCTCCGACCTCTGGAGGCGTGCGTGAAGTTCGCTGCATTCCGACTGGCCCGCAAGATGTTGCACCTGCCGAACTACCTGTTGAAATCGGAGACTCGATCCGGCGGCTGGGCCGTCCGTCTCTACGACCTCACCGACTACGACCTGTGTCACGGGAGCCGGTGCAACTCGAGTCCTCTGCACCTGCTCACCTATGTAGCGTCGAGTCAGGTCGAGTCGCTCAAGAAGTCCAAGCTGATGGAGGACCCTCTCATCCGACAGTGGCTTCGGTTGACGTACCGTCAGACTCGAGCGATCACATTTCTGAGGCTGCTGGTGATGAGCGTTCCAACATCGGTATTTCTTCTTACAGCCGTGAACGAATCAATCATGCTGACGGTGGCCTGTTTTGGCAACCTCATTCACTGCAACCGAGCAACATTTTCTGCTGCAAAATCATCAGGATACAATGCCAGCGTTTTGAGCAATTTAACCATTTATTTTACGTTTTTTAATCAGCAAAAAATAAAGTCAAAAAGCTGTGCAGAATTTCTTCAATCCATCGACATAAACTTTCTGGTGATTAGTCTCGTGACTGCCTTCATGTGCGTCACTGCGGCTCTGAAGACTGGATTCTCTGCGCTTGAACACGAAAATAAGAAAAAAATATTGACTGCGGACAACTGGTCGCTGCTTGACAGATTTGTTCGACGGGCCATCTTTGATTTTTATCACTTTGTTGCAATCGCGAGTGGCATCTGCTTTCTAGTTGTCGCGACGTTCCTGAGGTCCGATAATTTCTATGAAAATTTGTATCCAAGCGACCAGAGCAACGGTAGAGCTGTGGAGCAACTGTTCATTGGGTCCAACACTCTCTTCATCGCGTTCACGCTGCTGCACTTTGCGCAGTACATGGAGATCGTGACGAAGTCGGTCGGGAAGCTCTTCTTCACCTTCCACTGCATGCTGTCCAGCTTCCTGGCCGCGCTGCCGCTGCTGTTCTACTGGATCATTCTCTTCAGCCTGGACTTCTTCATCTTGGTCGACTCGCCCGACTTCGAGACCGGCCTGTTGTCGCTCTACTCGTCGGTCAAGGTCATCCTCAATATGATCACCTTCAGCTTGGACAGCGTGATGGTTCTCATCATCCACGTGCTGTTCTTCGTGTTTGTGGGCCTCAACCTGCTGAACTTTCTCATCGCGTTCGTCACGGAGACGTTCCAGCGGTGCATCAGCGACTTCGATGTGGCCTTCGACCTGCTGCGACTTCTGACAGCGTTGAAGACGTTTCGGTACTTCGGGTTCGTGTTTCGGTGCAAGCACTGGCTCGAGGTGAGGTCTCACGGCAGCTGTAAACGTCGGGTTATCGTTGAGGTTGTTCAACCGGTGTTCAAGAGGCTGTACTCGAAAAGTGAATTCAAGCGGAGGCAGCAAAATTTTAGATCCTGTAGTCGAGAAATGGAATCTTTGCCGGATATTTAATGCATTCTTTTAGAGATTTTCAACGACTTTCTGAACGTTGTGCCCGTGCGCTTGCCCTGCCAAAGTGCACTCTGCTCCGTATTTGTTTTTGGTGTGATAGGCTCAGCGGTGTAAGCCGCTTAGCCCTTTGGGTTGTCTGCGCGCTGGTTGGCTGGGCCGCCCTGTTTGGCCCTCCTCCCGGGCTGCCCTCCCCCAGCTGCGCCGTGATTGGCCGGTGGGTGGCTGGGCCGGGGGTGGGGCGGGGGTGGGGCGGGGGGGGAGCCCCCGGCTCCGGGAGGGTCGTGGCCTTTTAAGGCGCGGCCGGGGCGGGTGGCTGTCGGCCCGTGGTTGTTTTGGTTTGCCGCACTCTACAACGCAGGCCCAGAGCGCCGATTACAGCGTCTTTAGACCGTCCTTCCCCTAACACATACGCAATAAACATTGACCATCGGGTCCACCAGCCGCGAGCAGACCTCAGCTACGATTTATTGACCGCACGCGCAAGGGCGAGCTATCCGCGAAGTAAGTCACTGCCTTGTCTCTTCATTTCGGGAGCTGTAGCAGGGACAGTCCGTGTGTCCTGACGCCGACTCAGGGGGGACTAGGCCAGGTAGTCAGCTAGGGGCCACCCTGTACTGTAAGCCCGCTGTACATAGACGCCAGCTTGTGCGCCCTGACGCCCTGCTAAAGGTGATCGACATCACAGCGTCCCTACGCGTGTGCCGGCCACTTGGGTGCGTCCTGACGCCCCAGACCTAGGGTCCCGTGCGGACACTCGCACCCCGACGCAGGCCAGCACGGGCCCGCGTACTCTGACCCTCGTAGGTGCACCCTTCCTGAGAGTCGCGAGTACAACATGAACCTTAGAGCGCAAAACAATATTGCAGTTTCATATTTATGCGT